>VDFB02215948.1:0-14746 GCA_007258455.2 Sequoia sempervirens
CCTTGTTTCTAGCCTTATGTAATTGACTCACACTTTGTAATACTTCTTGTAGAATAAGGTCAGGCTAACATTACTATCCTGTTATGGGATTTTCTCCTTAATAGAAGTAAGCTCTGAAACTCCACCTAAAAATCTGGAGACAACTCCAGTTTCACGAAGTAGGTCAAATTATATTTCCATGAATGGCAGAACAAGTTCCAATTCTATGAGTACCAAAATTGAAGCACTAACTATAAAAGAGGACTTAAAGGAAGATGAACCTGAAGATGATGAAGTGTTGATCACATTCCCCTATGACTGTTTAAAGATATCATCTCCATTCCCCTATTTAACTATAAAAGAGCACTTTATAAAGCATTTATATAATGTCATTTTTGTTGCAATCTTAGAATCTTTCGCTTCTACTAGAGAATTCTACCAATTGAGTTATTGGTTGGTGCAGGGAGCACCCAGTACACACAATTTCAACAATTCATCCTTTGAAGGAAGGCATTAGAAATTTAGGGGTATTTGAGTAAATTAATGTTAAATAAGGTCTTTGAGACTATTATTCATGTAATTGGGGGGTTTTTAAGGTTAGTTGTTCCAAAAATGCAAAAGGTTGCATTATTTTGTGTTTGTTGTTAACAAATTGTCAAACAATGCAAAATTAAGCATATGTAAGGGTTAAGTTAGTTTGTGGTCAGTTATAGGCACCCCAAGAGGTAGTTTTTCAGGTGGTAGCATGATATATTGTTGTAATATCTCGAAGGGGAGGCTGTTGAAGAAGTTTGGAATGAGTTTCTAATAAGAAATTTGCTATTTTTTGTGTTTTCCATTAAGAAATTGCTGATCACGTGCATTGTACGACCTGTACACATTGTTCCACACTCCAAGCCTATAATGGATGGATAGATAATTGAATAATATTTCTTTTGGCATTGGAATGGTGTTATTTCATTGAGAATCGAGTGAGATATCCTCATTTTACTACCGGGTGGTCTGAAATCCCATGTTTTTCCTATTTTCCTGAACTTTGCTTGGCTGGTACAGTCCGTACAACTCCAGATCTTGGTTGAAGACTACATGGTATTTTAGGGCACTGAGTCTACTTTCAAATGCTTCAGGTTTGATTGAAAACTATTAATTTTGGAGTGAGTTATCTCTGTTTTCCTGAAACTGCTCTGTTTTGGTGCAAGTTGGTGTTTTGAGAGTAATAAAATGAGTTTTTAGGGCATTCCACCTACTGTAGCAATTGTAACTTGGTGGAATGACCCAATTTGTTGTAACATAGGTTTCCAAATGCTGTGGAGGTCAGAGGAAGTGTGTTTGTGGGTTTTGGGTGTTGCCCTAGGTTGAATTTGGGTGATTTTCCTTGTGAAAGTGAGGAACTAAATGATGGTTTATGAGTTTTCTGGAAGAAATAACCTATGTGATGAATTTTAAAGCTTGTGCAGGCATAATTATGAGTGTTTGAATAGGTGGCAGGGTCTGGAAAGGTCTGGAGGTATGATTTACAATAAACCCTCCTTTTGAAGGCCTAGAATCAAGGGTTTTTGGTTTTGCTATGTTGGAAGAGTGATTTCTAGAAACTAGTGGTGGATTTAGTAGTTTTTGGGAATTTTAATTGCTTCCCCAAGGTTTCATAAGGTTTGGTGGAGTTTAAAGTGTACCTTCTTTGTAAAAGTGGGCTAATCCACTAGCCTTTTCCATGGCAGGAGTATTGGATCTTTGAATTTGTCCAAAAGAGTTGATATTGGTTTTCCTGTATGTTTTATAACTTGCAAAAGGGTATCTTAATCATCCTTGATTTTGTTAGGTGTTTTGGAAAATGTTGGTGAAAATGCCTAAACTAGGTTTGCACTGAAACTGGGGTTTAGGAGTGAAATTGGGAAATTGTGCTTCTGATGATTGTTGAACTTGGAAGACTGGTTGAATTACTTTATATGGTCATTTTAATCTTTCTAGATGCCTCTTGAAGGAAGGTTGCCAAGTTGATTAAGGTTGAGCCTCCTGACTCTGCATCAGAGTGGTATCAGAGCAAGGAAGTAGATCTCTTGAAGATTGCAGGAGAAGCATTGGAAGATACAAGACACTATGGACTTCAGAAGGTTGGATGAGAAAGAAGGACAAATGAGGCATGCTACCTTCCAGACTAGATGCAAATGCAGAGGTAAGATCTGTAAAGTAATGATTGATTTAGGTTCCTTGAGTAATGTTGTTTCAGAAGAAATGGTTGAAAAATTGCATTTGACAAAGTTAAAACATGAATCACCTTACAAGGCATATTGGGTAAATGATAGTCAGCATGTTGTGGTTAGAGAGCAAGCATTTGTAGATTTTGAAATTGGTCCTTATAAAGATGTTCTATTATGTGATATTATGCCTATAAGGGATTGTCATATGATACTAGGAAGGGTTTGGCAATATGATAGATTTGCTATGCATGATGGGAGGCTTAATGTGTATGAAATTGAAAAGGATGGGCAAAGGTACATTTTGAGTTGTTTGCAGGAAGAAGGGACACAAAGAAGGATAGGGATGTGTGGAAAAAGAGAGATGCTGGAGCAAAAGGAACAAGGGAACCTGGAAGAGACAATAGGGCATAGCATAGTTGCAATGGAGAAAGGAAAACACCATGAAGAAGCATTGGGAAGGACAGTGCAGATTGAAGACATAAGAGAGACAAGGGAAGTGAAGGTCAAACATGAAAAGACCTTGAGGGCACAAGATAAGGATAGAGAGAGTGAAGAAGACAAAGACAAAGTTGCAGCCACCACATGTAAAAAGATTACTGAGACAATAAGAGCAGAGGAAGATTCAAAGTTAAAGTGTGTGAAGGGTGATGGAGAAAGAAAGGGTCAAGGGTGAAATGACCTTAAAGAGCAAGGTAAGCTTGAAGGTTGTGTTGAAGATAAAAGACATAAAGAAGTTTGTTCATTGAAGGTTAATGGTGTTCTAGGGCAGACACCTATGAAAAGTACAGTGGTACAAGAAGCTGAGACAGAGTATTGTGAGCAGAAGGCACTTGGGGCAGAGATCCCTCAAAGAGAAATGAATAAGAATGTAGGAGAGTTATCAATGGAGAGCCAAGGAAGGCCTAGTGAGGTCTATAAAGGTGAGAAGCAATGTCTACTGAATGGACAGGGTAATGGGAAGCCACAAAAACCTGATAACAAAGGAGATGAGTTGCAGCAGGGCAGAAGATCTGATGACAGGGAAGTTTTGAAGGCTGAGAATGTTAAAGGAGAAAGAAGAGATACAGACAAGACAAGTGGGAAGGTTGGAGAAAGCCATGAAAGGCTTGAAAATTATAACAAGATCATGATTGGGGCAGTGGAGTGTCCCTTAACAGCAGGTGTAAGTGATAAGAAGACAAAGATTGTGAATACAGTGGACTGTGTGACAGAGGATACAGAGGTCAATAAGATAATGGTACTGATGCAAAGCCTAAATGTCAAGGAACTTAAAGGTGCAGAGAAGATGAAGGAAGAGGAAGATGTCTTTGAGGATGCTCATGAAGACTTATTGGAAGAAGAAGAAGATAAAGTAAAAGAAGGGGCAGTGAGTGAGTTTGTAGGAAAGTGTGAAGTTAATGAGAAAGGTGCAATCACTTTGACTGATGAAGAAGATCAACTAAAATGGATAAGTGAATTTCCAAGAAAGGAAGAGTTGATGGTGAATGGCCTAGTGAAGGCTAGAGGAAAACAATTTGGAAAGTCTCCAATTGGGATGGAGCAGAAAATAGAGAATATGGATTGGATAGGGGTTGTGTATGCTACTGTGCAGATTGTTTTGAGCATGGGAAAGTTGGGAAAAGTTGTGAGGAGGAAAATGGAGAGGCAGAGAATGAAGAGGATTGTTTGCTATTTCTTTGTTTTGATGATTTTGATGATGGAGGTTAAGCCAAGAGTCAAAATGAAAGGTGAAGCATATGGTGTGGTGTTGTGTGAACATGTTGAGAATGTTGGGAGCAGTTGGTTAAGGTATGTAAGTGCAGGTCTGAGATTGACAGTGCAAAACCAAGGAATCAATTCAAGCAAGGGAATGCTACACATGGACAAGACAAAGCCAAAGGTCAAGATGAAGCATCTACAAGGAGTATCAGAGGATGGAGATCCAACTTTGTTGCAGGTGAAGGCTTCCAAGAGACTTGGAAGAATTTTCAAGCCAGGGTGCATGGTGCAGGAGCACCCAGTACACACAATTTCAACAATTCATCCTTTGAAGGAAGGCATTAGAAATTTAGGGGAATTTGAGTAAATTAATGTTAAATAAGGTCTTTGAGACTATTATTTGTAATTGGGGGGTTTTTAAGGTTAGTTGTTCCAAAAATGCAAAAGGTTGCATTATTTTGTGTTTGTTGTTAACAAATTGTCAAACAATGCAAAATTAAGCATATGTAAGGGTTAAGTTAGTTTGTGGTCAGTTATAGGTGCCCCAAGAGGTATTTTTCAGGTGGTAGCATGATATATTGTTGTAATATCTCGAAGGGGAGGCTGTTGAAGAAGTTTGGAATGAGTTTCTAATAAGAAATTTGCTGTTTTTTGTGTTTTCCATTAAGAAATTGCTGATCACGTGCATTGTACGACCTGTACACATTGTTCCACACTCCAAGCCTATAATGGATGGATAGATAATTGAATAATATTTCTTTTGGCATTGGAATGGTGTTATTTCATTGAGAATCAGTGAGATATCCTCATTTTACTACCGGGTGGTCTGAAATCCCATGTTTTTCCTATTTTCCTGAACTTTGCTTGGCTGGTACAGTCCGTACAACTCCAGATCTTGGTTGAAGACTGACATGGTATTTTAGGGCACTGAGTCTACTTTCAAATGCTTTAGGTTTGATTGAAAACTATTAATTTTGGAGTGAGTTATCTCTATTTTTCCTGAAACTGCTTGTTTTGGTGCAAGTTGGTGTTTTGAGAGTAATAAAATGAGTTTTTAGGGCATTCCACCTACTGTAGCAATTGTAACTCAGTGGAATGACCCAATTTTTTGTAACATAGGTTTCCAAATGCTGTGGAGGTCGGAGGAAGTGTGTTTGTGGGTTTTGGGTGTTGCCCTAGGTTGAATTTGGGTGATTTTCCTTGTGAAAGTGAGGAACTAAATGATGGTTTATGAGTTTTCTGGAAGAAATAACCTATGTGATGAATTTTAAAGCTTGTGAAGGCATAATTATGAGTGTTTGAATAGGTGGCAGGGTCTGGAAAGGTCTGGAGGTATGATTTACAATAAACCCTCCTTTTGAAGGCCTAGAATCAAGGGTTTTTGGTTTTGCTATGTTGGAAGAGTGATTTCTGGAAACTAGTGGTGGATTTAGTAGTTTTTGGGAATTTTAATTGCTGCCCCAAGGTTTCATAAGTTTTGGTGGAGTTTAAAGTGTACCTTCTTTGTAAAAGTGGGCTAATCCACTAGCCTTTTCCATGGCAGGAGTATTGGATCTTTGAATTTGTCCAAAAGAGTTGATATTGGTTTTCCTATATGTTTTATAACTTGCAAAAGGGTATCTTAATCATCCTTGATTTTGTTAGGTGTTTTGGAAAATGTTGGTGAAAATGCCTAAACTAGGTTTGCACTAAAACTGGGGTTTAGGAGTGAAATTGGGAAATTGTGCTTCTGATGATTGTTGAACTTGGAAGACTGGTTGAATTACTTTATATGGTCATTTTAATCTTTCTAGATGCCTCTTGAAGGCAGGTTGCCAAGTTGATTAAGGTTGAGCCTCTTGACTCTGCATCATTGGTGTCTATAGAACCAGTCCATCGATTGTCTGGGTTTTACTTATTATTGTAGATTTTGAAACACATAGACAATGAACAAGAATCTTTTATTCATTCAAACAAAGTACATCATGATTCAACTCAATATAGTAAATAGTACAAGAAGGCAATATTTTATAGAGGTTGCAACATCTAAATAAAAATAGTTTGCAGCCTTGCATGTAGGGGATGACATGCACTTACAAACAATTATTTAAAACTAATGTAAATGCAGACTATTTCTTAAGCTAGTTGTCTAAAAATAGAGCTGCAAATTATAGTGAAGATGCATGGAGCATGGTGGTGAAGCTCATGATTTAATTATCATCAATTATAAACACCTTCTTTAAGCCGTTATAATATAATGCTTGGAGTTCCTAATCTGGTCTAGCTCTAGTATCTATGTTGAACTTTTCATGGACCAGCTAGGACTCAAACCTAGGACCTTCCTTTTGCTACTAGAATGCCCTACCAACTAAGCTACTGACCCTTATAAAATCTGTGAACGGGTGAAAATATATTTTAGAAAATGAGCAAAAAACACAAGATTCCAAGAAAACAAAGATTAACACCCTACACCTCAAGATTGAGAAAATGATTAGCTTAACATAACAAAGTGGAAAATTTCACCTTGTCGAGTTGTTCTTTGGTTGGCCCTTGATTTGTGACGTTGTATGATCCTTTGATGGAAAATAGATGAGGATGCAAGATGGTTGAAATTGTATGACAATGGATGAAAATGCTAAGTGTGGACTTCAAATAAAAAAACTACAAGATTTTGGCTATGGCATGCAAAAGTCCCCTAAATGAGAGAAAAGAGGGGGTATTTATAGAGAATTTTGAATTCTCTAGAGAAATGGACGGTTGAGATTAAACCAACAAGACCAAGATGTAGGGATATGATGAATTGAAGACTCACAAACCCTCACATCTTGACATGTGGAATGTGAAGTGGCTTGAAAATGATGATGTGTAAATGAGGTGGAAGGAGGGTACATGATGTGGAGGAAGGAATAGTACCTTGGGGGATGAGAAGATTCCTTGGAGGAATAAAAGTGAATTTAAAATTCACAATGATTGGGGAATCTTGTGGATAAGTAAAGGTTCCAAAGGGAGGGGTAGAAAGTACCTTGGATAAGACAAGGTGCCTAAAAGGTAAGTACTTGTCACATGTGACTTGACGTGACAAGTCAAAGATTCCATGGGGAAGAGTTCACATGTGACTTGATGTGACAAGTCAAAGATCACATGGGGAAGAGAAAAAGGATTTTAATATTCCTTGGAAGGATAAAAGGAATTAACAATTCCTTGGGAGGTTGATTAGGCTAGTTAATGAAGGATTAGAGGAGGGTTAGGTGGCTAAGAGAGATTATAGGTCAACTTGCAAAAGTTGGAGAATGTGACACATCCTAATCAAGGATTAGGCATGTGAACATCTCTAATGATGATATTAGAAGATGGATTAGGATTAGATAAAAATGATGGAGGATGTAACATATGAAGAATTAAATAAATGTCATATTTATTTAATTCATTTGATGAAAGGGGGAAGGTATTTAATTATTTAACTAGATACCTTAGGGATTAGAAGAACTTTAGAGGTATTAATTAAATAATAGTGATATTACTTAATTAATGCAGATAAGGGGATGTTTAGATGAAAAGGGATAAATTTGGATAAATTAAGTGTCCAAATTTAGGTGTCTACAAGATCAACCCATATTTGACCAAAGACTTATTATCAACAGCTTCCAATAATAGTCATACTATGATTATCTTTAGTGGACATATTCATTCGAGATTTAATCCAAGATGAACAAATATAACTACACTTTTAGCCTACATCTGCACAAATAACTGATGTCTTCACCAAAACTCTTGTAAAAGGATGTTTGACAGATTTTTGACTTTAATTAAATATTACCTCATTGATCATCAAGAGAACGAAGATATTGCTGACCCACACATTACAAACAACATTTAGCTTTAGTTTTATTAGCATGCTTCCTAGTTTTTAATCTAGTTCAATCCTCTTTATGCTTCCTACTTTTCTCCCTATTTTATTCCTCTTTCTAAAAGCAATGATTATTTTTCAGTAGTCTGTAGCATTGTGTAAAAGGCTTATATGTTTGGAAGTAAAAGTATATTAGGATATGTGAGAGAAATATAGAGCTATTTTATTATTTATATCTCAAGAGCCTTGTGGAAGATGAAATATTGTGTCTAACATCTCTCTTAGGAGCCTTGCAAACTCAAATGCATTTGATTAATCATGAACAAACACATTTAAGAATTTTTTTTGAAGAACTGACTATTGAAATTGAATCTCTAAAGTTGAAATTAGAGAACTATAATCATAGACTTGATTGAATAAGAAATAAGAGGAACTCATTTAGATCTATGCTAGTAAGCATGGAGGAAGCTTATCTTCAAAAAATTGGTTCAAGGAAACAAGAAGTCCATGAGCTTCAAAATAAGCTAGGTATGTGGGCTAGTCATGACAATTGAGTTTCTATTGGTGATATACTCGATTCAACAATAGGGGAGAGGAAGTTACTCATATATCTAGTTATAGAGAATAGAACAGTGAAACAAGAAGTCCTTCGACTTAATCAACAAAATCAACTATACAACATATTACTAAATTTTTGAACCGTTATAGAGAATAAGACATATTGAATAAAACCATTATGTTGGACATATTCATAGGAAATAAATAAAATATTATTCTAAGAACATCTTAAAAATAGGGTAAAATTTGATGACATACCTCAAGGCCTAAATATTTTCTAGAACAACCATCAAAGCAACAAGTCTTCCATGAAAGCGAATTAGACATTTCACTTCTACTCTTCCAATACACATAAATTCCATGTAAGATAAACCTTAGGAAAAATGGACCAACTATTTAGCTACATGAAATTGAATTGAAAAACCATAGGAGGAGGCTTCAAAGCACAATCTGAGAGGTCCTAATTTAACTTCCATGCTTGAGCATTCTCGCTAGTGGGAGGGGTTAAAAAAGAAGTGATAGAAAAATTCCTTGAGAATAAAAAAGAATCAAAAAAGTTGGAAGATATTTTCTAATATGATGCTCTCAATGCTTGACTCTTTCAATTCAATGTGATGAGAAAAAATTTCCTCCTCCCTCTACATTGAGGGAAGAAGATTGCCCCTGCTATCTGCAATGTCTTCGAGTGGGTTCTTTGGAGAAGAAGGGGAATCAATATTTATCCGCTCCTCATTCACAGGGATCTCCACAATATGATGATTGCCACTCACACTCGCTACAAAAATAAGATCTCAACTCTACAAAAAGCTACTACAAATGAAGCTCTTGGGTTTTATCATCAGCAAATGGCAAAGAAAGGAAATGCAGAGCAATTTGTAGAAATTGAGAACATTGGCAGAGTCCTCCTACGATAATGTATTTGAAGAGAATTGTATCCTACCGTTATGACTTCCTACCGTTGCTCTCTTCTTCTTTTTTCCTAAATATTCAAAGAATATAGGTTGTGATGTTTTTTTCTTTAGGCTCATTGCCATTGCATTCTAATTTGAATTTTAAATTTTCTTGGGGAGTGCGTGGCTAGCCAGGGGATTTCACCATTCTAGTTTTTGAACTTAATTATGCAATTGTGAAATTTGTATACTAAAGTTAATTTTTATTTTATTTTGGATTATTTTAGGGGAGTATAATTATATATCAACAAATGTTGTATTTTTGAAAAATTAGATTCATTTTATTTATTTATTATCTTTTTTAACTTATATATTCTTTTATATATTTTATCATTTCTTATTTGTATCTATCTATATTTTTAAACATTTGCTACATATTATGTCTATTATTGTCTATTATGTTCAAATATTCATGCTCCACATTAACATGGCTATTAGAAATCCAACAATGTGAGATTAATCTTGTATCACACTATTTTGACCTCTAAAAATTTAAATTTAAAATCAATGGACTTTCATCTATTCGAAAACCTTTCCTCCAAAGGCATTCATACTCAATGTATTATCTCATAAAATAAAGATTACTGTAAACTTCTAGAATCTCTATGCAAGGCTTTTGAAATATTAAGCTCCCCAATTCCATTCTATGTAATGGCACATTTTAATCCATGCTTCATCTCCATACATATCAAACTTACAAGAGATACTCAACTTTAGCAAGCAAGACAAAGGTAATGATAGACAATGTCAACAACTACTTATTTGCTTGATTTTATAGAAATAAAATTACAAAAAACTACCATGTTTTTATCATATCCCATGAAGTCAAAGAATATCAAATGGTGATAGGGGAAGTAATGGCATGAGTATGGGTTCCATACTAGTAAAATTAAGATAATGTTTTTACACAATAAAATTTGCTAATGACAAATTAAATGAGAAGCATGGACATCGTAAAAAAAAATGAACAAAAAGGAACACAAAATTATCTAGCATCAATGCATTCAATCACACATATGGAAATGATGGTGTTGTGTCTAGATAGTTCCTACAATGCCATTATAGTTATATGGCATTTTGGTCCCTTGATCATCCAAAATTTCAAGTCACATGAAAAAAATAAAATGGTGCTAGGAGTCTATAAACCCCTGCAACCCCTTTGCCTCTCAGAAAAAGTGTGAAACAAGGGAAGAGAAAGTACGTGGGATAGGAAAGGAAGATATTGGTGTGAGGAAAAGAGAACGGAGAGGGAAAATGTGATCTCATGGAATGCATAGATTGTAGGATATAACTTTTTTTATAAGAAAACATGGAAATAATGGTGCATGAAGGATGAATGACTTGTGATCCACCATAAAGGCATGATTTCAGGTAGTCTAAGTTAGGCACTACCATGAGGGTGTGAGCAACAAAGATTAATAGGAGGAGAATAGAGTAGGAGGGCATCTAAAAGTTGGGTGAGATACATTTTAGGCACCATTGGGAACATCGTGTGATAGATAGAGGTGATTTAAGGGGGGGATGACATGTAGAGAAAATCTAAGAACAATATTAACACAAAAGGAAAATGCAAAGGAACTTGACATAGGAATAAGATGTGAAGGGTTGGAAGGAAAAGGGTTTGATGAAGGATATATGCATGATCTTCTCAGAATTAATTTGTTGAAAAAGGCTTTAGAATATCTCAAGCAAATGAAATTGGTAGGAAAATTCCCCAGACGTAGCCCACATCCTCCATGCGTAAGAGAAAATGGGAGATTTAGGAGAAGAAATAGACATCTACTAAATCATAAAGGAGGGAAATTTTGTTAGATATTAGAGTTGAAACTACCTTGGTAGATGTGAAAGATGAATTAGGAATATGGATTTCATGGAGCATAGTGAACAATGAGACAGGTACTTAGTTTCTTTTATTAATTATATATTTTATTTTGCATAAGGATGGTTTTCTTAGAGTAAAAATATTTCCAAGATTAAACCTATCCCAATGTTTATGGGAAAAACACTAAAAAATTTCTTATAGGCTATCTTTCCTTTTTGATTCAACCCACCAAGAATTTTAGGTATTACATAAGGTTACACTTAGTGGAATCGACAAAGAATATGATTATGTTGCCTACAAAGACATGAAATAAAGTTTCCAATTGAAGGCTAATGTCATTTCGTACCATAAAGATGATTATGAATATAGTACTATTGATATTTCTTTAACTAGTCTAAAATTGCTAAAGAAGATTATTGATATGCACTCGCTTTAACTTAAGTGCACTCTTTAAGGTATGAAGATTATTATAAGAAATTTCATAATTTAGAGATGAGGGTTGTCCTCAAATATTATAGTTGACTTGAGATTAAAAATAAAATCATTTATTTTGACATAGATTAGGTTTGACAACCACTTTTTCTTGATCATTTCTTTCAATTATGTTAGTGTTCTAAAATTGACTCTGAAAATCTGTAATGGCCTTAGAAAATACAATCGGGTGTTCAGTATTTATTATAAAAGATAAGAATGCCTCCTTATAATTGGATAATGCACTATATCTTAGGTGATGCATTTATCTTGAAAAAAAATTTAAAGACTATGACAAAGGTTCTTACCATACTTATTAACAATAATTATAAGATAATGACATAAAGTATGAATTTTTATTTAACATTTCCAAGTAGAAGATTAATGGTTGAGTTTTAAATATGAATTCCTGTATAATACTTGGTAATCATATCAAAGAAAATGTTATGATATGGTTGTTGTCCTAGCATGATAGTATTTGCAATTACAAGAAGTATATTTGAGTGAATCTTAAATTGAACCTTCATGGTACAAGTTACATCCAACATCTAGGTACTATTATATATAAGGTTTGTTATCCTATAATGGTATGGTTATTCATGCATCTTTGGAAATTAATAAAATTTCCTTGCTACTTGGAGGTTTTACACATAGTCATATTCTATGTAAGAAGGATGTTTTTAAGTAACTTATGATATTTATATTTTGTTTTTGTTAAAGATCCATGGTAGGTTAGGAAGTTTAGAGGGGTATACGTTGTTAATATAAGAGTATTTGGATTTGCATTTTAAGAAAAATGAAATAAAAGGTTTAATAATGACATTATTATTATTATTGAGTGTATGGTGATCTGAAGGATATGATGTTGCCCAAATATCTCTAATATGACTCAAATGTTGATTATGTTTAGAGAAAGTTTGTAATTATTGCTAGTGTAAATGATGATTTTGGTTTTCCCTCACAATACTTTGCTCCTCATAGGGTTTCACCTAAAAGGAGAAAGGAGATTGAAAGTGGTCCTAAAATGAAAAGGTTTACAATCACAGTCTATGTAAATGAGATGATATTATGCCTAATTGAGATTTCCTAATGCTCTGATCTGAAATTGAAATGATCTAACGATGCAAAAGTTAGAAAATGTAAAGTGCTGGAAAACACAATGTGATATGTAGATATGCCTAAAAATGCATCTAAATGATGAAATAATAGAACAAAACGCAAGAGGAACACTTGGAATTGAAGCTTGATGTTGAGAGATTCTAGAATCCTAAAAAATTGACTAATAATGTTGAATGGGACACTTACGCTAGGTGGGGTGACTTAGTCCTAGTTTCGAGAAACTTTGTTGGAACGAGAATATGCTAATTGGGTATCCAGAAATATCAAAATCAATTTTCAGGCTCGGAAGTGGTAGTGGCAACTTAGTCCTCCTACAAATTTTGGGACAAAATTTGGAAGTCTCAGGTCTGCACTTTCTTTTCTGACAGGTGTTTGCACTTGATTCTACAAAAAATGAGGTGGAAATCCTCTCCAAGCTTGAACTAGGGTTGTGTTGACTTGATTGACTTTGTAGACTTGTTGACCACCTTTCAACACCTAATTGTTTGATAAATTTGCATACAAAAGTCTACAAACACACATGCAAAAGGGGAAAAATGGTTGAGGGTTAGAGAATAGGGCTTTGCCTTGGTCAAACCCCACTTTGGTAATCAAACCCTAAACAATGAAATGAAATGAAAAGAGTATGATAAATAGATAACATGCAAATTTCATAAACTTACCACACCTTTGATGCTCAAAATCTGAAGATATGCAATGAAGTGCTCCAATAGATTGACTTGATAATCCTTGATTACTTATGAAATAGGAGAGTGCATGATGAGATTGTAGGATATGTAAAATGAGGAGAAAAACACTTATTTATACCTGATTTTATGAAAATTTCTTGAAAGTAACATATCACAGGCCAACCTCAAGGGTTAGAGGATAAATTCTTGCTAGAATTTTAAAATTATTTTGAGTTTTGGCCAAAAAGGACTAAGTCGCCCCTATTGGCGACTTAGTACCACTTAAGCAAATTAAGTGGGTGTCAGGAATTTTGGGGCATTAAATCTTAGATCTTTAAGCAATTTCAAAGATGGAACAACAGGAACCATGCAAGATAAACTAACACAAAAGAATTCACCAGAGAAACCGCAATGCCTTCAATTGTATTAGATCACCAAAATGTAGCAACAATTCCACTGTTCTGTGTTACCACATTTGCTCCAAGGAACTAACTACTATCTCTACTATAGAATGCTCTAGCTTTTTTCTAATCTAGCTTGTCTCTATTATCTTTCTAGCTAACTCACTCCTTACAATGAGGCAGGAATGCCCTTTATAGAAAATTCTCAAAACATGTCGGCCTAGCCAAACATTTACAAAATAAAATAGCCAAAACAAGTCGGCCTTAGGAATTTCAAAATAAGGCACACATTAAATGCCGATACATCATCAAGGTCGGCCCAAACACATTCCTCAATGCAACCCGGATCAACACGTGCCCTATAATAATAGGGAAGCACAAATCTCAAAATTGGCACTAACTACCGCCTCCCTTATCCTTATTCTGATCCTGAACCTTCAAAAATTCCCTATCCAACTCAGCAACAGGTGGCAAAGGTAGGATCTTGAGCCGACATTCAATGGAGCCAATTTCTTCCTTCGACTGCTTAACAATTTTATCCCACTCACATTTATTTGCCTGGTACTTGTCCATCACAACCAAGTAAGTTGCCGCATCATCCAATTGGTGCCCTGTTATAACATTCTCAGAATCAGGGGCATAGACATCATGTCACCATTCCCTCAATTGTTCCAAACTTAAGTACTTAGGGGCAATTTTCCTCCTGCCAGTCATTATTTCGAAGAATGCAATACATCCATCATAAACACTGGTCAGATCACTATCCATTTGTTTCTTTCACTTATGGATCTTCCTGATGGCTTTTTGCCGAATTTGCAAAGCTTCGAACCATTCCCAAGGCTCATTAACTCTAGATGAAGAAAGGACTCCATCTACAACCAACTGATCCCTACCATACTCCATGATCACTTTAGCTTTCTGCAATAAAAGGTCAATATCCTCCTTATCTTGAGATAAGACATGCTCTAATAAATCTTTAGCTCTTACTGCATCCTTTCCAATTGAAAGGATTTCCCTTATTGCATCATCTCCTTTCACTTGTACATCCTTCAACCA
>VDFB02215949.1:0-16001 GCA_007258455.2 Sequoia sempervirens
CCTGGCTAATCTCCTCTTGCATCGGTTGAGCTGAAGATTCTGACATTTTTCTTTCGCTGCAGAACTTGTAAGCTTCCTAGCCTGTGAATACGCTTGCTCTGGATACACAGACAAAAAACACTTTGCACCTTCCTTGCATTGCAAAAAAGACTTTGAAATACTAAGCTATTTCATGCAATAATAGCAACTTCCTAAGGTGGTAAGTGAAAGCAAGCCTTTTGCATTTAATTTGGCATGTACCGGTGATCTAGCAACTTGTGCTAGATGAATTGATTGCTATTTTGAGGCAGCCGGATTTCATCATCATATTGGGGCGATCGTGTGATACGCCCTGATCTCCTTGGAAATTGAGCTTGCAATTGGCCCTCTCCTCTTGCGTTAGCATGTACCGGTAATTAATATCCTGGCCGGAATGATTACGCCAAGCAAACGATCATGGTCTGAAGAGATACGAGTATCGCCTTGGGCTCTGGGATGCATTTGAGATTTGACACCATAGCATACGGCCATACGTCCCTTCACCAACAAGTGCCACCTTTTTAAAGCTTAATTAATTAACTTCATTTAATTAAGCACGCCTTGAGCCGTGCTATCGTGCATGTATCGGCCAAAAATGTGAGCAAACACAGACTCAGCCTTCGAGATTGCAGCCAGTATACATCACGTTTCTTACAGGTGGATTAGCATATGTCCTGTCAACTTTTCTATAAATAGCCCAGTAGATAGCAAGCAAACATAATCAACGTTTTTAAGAAGTGATAGGCCAGTAGAAGACAGCTAAGCAAGTCTTTTCATAGGTTAGGTGGTGAGCAGATTTTGACATTACTTAGCAGAATTAGGGATAGTGTTAGGAGAGATGGATACCCCTATTCGCCTAACGTCGTTCAAATCATAGACGGTGTTTGTAGGTGAGATCTCCACTAGAAGGCTCAAAAGAATGACAAAGAACAAGCACTCGCTGGTTCTAGTAGCCATTAAGTGGGTTCTAGGCAAGGACTGTGTTGAATATGAAGATAAGTATCAGGTGAACACCGACGTGTGCTCGCACTTTATAGCATCCATGTTAGACATTTGTGTTCCCCGGCCGCTTATCTTGAAGCTGGTAAAGAAATCTTCTCGAAGAAGTACCTAAATGGGCTCAGCGAGGTTGTTACACATGCTGCGTACGGGATAGGTCTGCCAACAGCCAACGACCTGTGTCGCTTTATCGAAGAAGAAGCTGTTGTCGTTTGGCTGCCATTCCTGAGCGGATTCCGCCTGCAGACCCGTGGACAGCACAAGAAAATGGTTACTCAAGCCCTACACTTCATGTTCAGGAGCTACAATGTGATACCCTTCTACGATGTAGAATGGTATACTGACTTCAGGGACCTAGTGTATCCACCACCGACGACAGCTGTGTTGAATGATGCTGCCAGTGCTGCTGAGGAGCCCGTGGATGAGGAAGAAGCGGACGCTGGGGTAAATACGTCGGTTGTTGCCAGCCATTCCTGTGGATAGATGACCCCCTTGCCTTGCTTCCTGATGATGTAACTCACATGTTCTAGATAAGCCTGATAAAAAGCCATCATATATATATATATATATATATATATATATATATATATATACTCTGATACTTGTATATTTTGAAAATCGGCATCCATGTCATTTTGTAACTCATGAACATATATATATAAATATATACGTCTCTTTTTTAAAGAAAACTATGCTCCTTTTTGCTTCTGTGTTCAAATTTTTGGGTTTGCAAATCTTGTATGTTTTTTCTCCATGTATGAGTGCATTTGTGTAAATCATCCCTGGTGTTTTATCTGCCACCTTTAATGAGAAAATGCGTAGAAAGACCGCCGATTTTAGCAAAAGAACAGGCCAAAAACATAAAAAGAAAATAAAAGCATTATTTACAACTGTACAAGGTAGGGCTTAATGCTTAATGGAACAATTTAAGGTGAATCCCATTAACCAGGATTCCCAGCGGCTCTTGTTCCATATTTTTCAGCTCAAAAGCATTGTGTTCCATGCACTGAATGATTTTGAAGGGTCCCTCCCATAGGCTGTCATCAAACTTACCATCACGGACTCGCTTTATGTACTAGCTATATTTTGTAGCATCTAAGCTCCCCATTTTAGGCTCCCTCGTCGAAGCCTTCTGTCGCAAACCCATCGCTTGACCACCAAGGATTCGCTTGTCATTGCTATTAGGAGTTCTCCTCTTTTTCTTGTATCTTCCAGTAGTTCGCAAGCTCTAACCTCCATGGCATCATTTTGTTCTATCTCAAGAGATTTCAATAACTGTATCGCCGGGATCTCCATAGAGATAGGTAACAGCGCCTCTTTCCCATATACTAGCTCATAGGGTGAAGTCTTGAGGACTTGTTTAGGAGTTATGCGGTTGGCCCAGAGTGCTTTTCAGAGATTTTTATGCCATTCCCTCTGGTGTTCTGAGCTAACCTTTTGTGAGCCTGACCAAACTTTTATTTGTCGACTCGGCTAGGCCATTTCCCTGTGGATAATAGTTTGATGATGTTTTAAGGAATATGCCATTTTTTAATGCAAAGTGACATACCTTTGTACCTACAAATGCTCTGGCGTTGTCTGAAATAATTGTCTTCGGAGGGCCAAACCTTGTCACTAGTGTTTCGAGAAAATCTACAATCTCTGTTTTTGTTGCCTCCTTAAGGGGAACAGCTTCCGCCCACCTTGTAAAGTAGTCTGTAGCTGTTAATATCCACCTATGTCCAGCACTAGAAACTGGGTTGATCATTCCGATGAAGTCCAGACCCCATTGCGCAAATGGTTCATCTGCCACGATAGGTTTGAGGGGCATCGCTAAGTTCTTCCTTCTATCAAAGAAGAACTGGCATTTTTTACAAGCCCTTACTAGAGAGGAGGAATCATTGAAGAGTGTAGGCCAGTAATATCCAGCTCGTAGGACCTTGATGGCAGTAGTTTTAGCGGAGAAATGCCCACCTTCGTCGCTATTGTGAAAAGTGTCGAGAATCTTCTGCGCCTCCCCTGAAGTAACACATCGCAGGAGCACACCATTGAATTTTTTTTTGAAAAGAATTCCTTCTATCAGCGTATATCCACAATTTTGTAGCTGGTAATACCTCCTTTTTTGGGAAGAGAGATCTGGCGGATACCTTTCGGTTTACATGAAGTTCATTCTATTTGTCAGCCAATCGTCATCCAATCCAGATCCATTTATCAGGACGAGCTCTGATTGTTCCTCTTTGGCAGGTACCTCCTCGTCCTGTGCCATATACTCACATAGTCCTCTGCCTTTAATAGTCTTGGTAGGCCTGACCTCGATGTGATACTCCAGGATCTTGGTGATCCAATTAGCCTTTTTTTCTGTGATATCTCCCTCCATGATATATTCCCGCACACTAGAATGTGCGACATATACCAGAACTTTGTTACAGGAAATTAGATGGCAGAACTTTTTAAGTCCATTTACTATTGCGAAATCCTGTCTTTCAACGAAATTATAATTTGCCTCATATTCCTTTAGGGTTCGGGAATAGAACGCAACTGGATGTTCTCCCTTTCCTTCACTATCCTTTTGAGTCAGAACAGTAGCGATACTGGACTTGCTACTGAAGGCATACATTATAAAATCTTTGCATTGATCTGGATTAATTAACACCGCGGCTGTGGAGATCGTTTCCTTGACCTTTTCAAAAGCCTCCCGAGCTTCTGTTGTCCACTTGAAAATTTGATCCTTTTTCAGCATTAGGGTGATCGGCCTAATCATTCCCGCAAAATCGAAAATAAATTTACTGACGAAATTTACCTTGCTGAGGAAAGACTGGACGCCTTTCTTATTTACCGGAAGGGGAAGCTCCTTGATAGCCCTCACTCTTTCAAGGTCAATTGAAATACCTTCTTTAGACACAACATGCCCTAACAGCTTACCCTGGGGTACTCCGAACACACATTTCTTTGGATTTAAGGAAATCCTGAACTCCTGACACTTTTGAAAAACTAACTCCAAATGATCGAAATGATCATCTTTAGATTTAGAGAACACAGTAAGGTCATCCAAATAGATTAGGATAAACTTATTGATCAGTTCGCTAAATGCGACGTCCATAGCTCGCTGGAAAGTTGCCCCTACATTGGATAAACCAAAAGGAATTTTAGCATATGCAAATGTTCCCCACTTCGTAGTGAACATAGTCTTGTGCTGATCTTCTTCTTTAACTCGAATCTGGTTATAGCCAGAGAAGCCATCCAGCAGAGAGAACATTTCCGATCCTGCGACAGTTTGGAGGATCGACTCCATAGAAGGCAATGGATAGTGGTCTTTCAGAGATGCTCTGTTTAGGTCTCGGAAATCCACGCATAAGCGGATATCACCATTCTTCTTTCGGACTGGTACCAGATTTGATACCCAAGTACTATGTTTGATTGGGAAGACAATACGTGACTCAATGAGCTTGGTTAGCTCTTGTGCCATCAAGGCTTCAATTTTAGGGTTGATCGGCCGCTGTTTCTGTCAGACTGGTTTCACACCTTCTGTTAGCTCAATAATGTTGAATGATGCTAGGATCATAACCTTCCAGATCATCGTAGGACCAGGCCACTACTCCATATTTTTCACAGAAACTGATAAGCCTTTCTCTATCTTGCTGTGAGACATCTTTTCCGACCCGAAGGTTCTTGTCATCGGAAACCCGAAGGTTTTCATAATCACTTTTTTCCGCCACGAATTTCCGCTTATCATTTCGGGCGTCACTACAATCGAAATTTTTTTTGAGAGTAACCAATCATTTCAGAAGCTTATTTGACTTTAGCTGCATAATTTGTCCTTCGTAGGCCTCGGCGATCTTTGGTTGAAGTTGATCAACAAATTCCCCTGAGTGCTGAATAAACGAGGCGATGTGTTCATCGCTCTCAAAGACTTGCCAACTCTGGTCATTGTCCAGGATTGCTGGTCGAACAAGCACTCACACTGAATATTTGTTCCGAAGCAGGTCGGAAATAGGATCAAACTGGGCATCGATCACCGCCATGCGATTTGCATCGCCATTCTGCGTTCGGGGGACAGTTAGGATGTTGAAAGCTTCAAAACTTTCTACAAGGTCCCAGATTCGATGCCGATAGGATCTCATGCGGATATTCTTTGCTGCTGAGATTCCTCGGATCTGATTAACTACCAGTTCTGAATCTCCGAACACAATCAATTGCTTGATACCCATTCGTTCCTCTAGGCTTAGGCCTTGGACTAACCCTTCATATTCAGCCTCGTTATTTGAACAGGCGAATTGGAATCAGAAAGACCTCAACAACTTTTCATTCTGTGGGGATATTAGACATATCCCTGCTCCAGCTCCAACTTTGCTCCTTGCTCCGTCAAAATACAATGTCCACAACTCATTTGCTTGGTCATCGTAGGATTCTTTGGCGACCTTCGGAAGAACTTGGTCTTCATCATAAATTACATATGTGCCTAATCCAGTAGCATGATAATTCCCGAAAGGATCATTATTCATGTGTGCACTCAACAGAGCATCTTCCTCATCATTTCTATCTCCACTCACCTTCTCCTCCTCTAGCAGTTCGACATTGTACATGTCCTATTTGGTGATGGAGGTATGTGCGGCCTCAAAATTAATCAGGGCCTCATCCGCCACATGTTCAGAATGTAGAGCCTCTGATTCTATCTTCATTTTTGCACCATGCTTGGTCCTAAGTATTAGATGTGACCAATCTAAAGACAAATATCCACCCACCTTTGAAGTAAATTCTCGGGATAGACAGAGACCGAACATAGGAGGAACATCTATGATCACTGTATCTTGCGGGACCATGATACTTGGGTAGGCAAATAGTGTTAATGGAAGCACTTTGATGACACCCACAGTATCAACTTTATTTCCATCCAGTTGCATCACCCCTTTCTTCATAGGCTGGTAGCTGAGTCCCAGAGCTTCGGCTATCAGTTTCGGCATAACCATTGTACTAGTGCAAGAATCAATCATAGCATTGTGTAATAGCTTCTCCCCTACAATGAGGGTCAAGAAGAAGGGTTGAGGTTTTGGCCTACCTCCGCCATGCGTATGGGATTCCTTTTCTTTTCCTGTAAGAACCTTAGCTGGTGGCATTTGATAAACCACCTCCGTATTGGCAGACGGCTCTGTTGGTGCTGAGTTGATCCCTTGTTGAAGTGCCTTTTGTAGCATAGTTTTCTGTTCCGGGATAGCTAGAATGTCCCATAAAGACACATTAGCGGATGATTTCTTCAATTTCTCCACCACATTAAAAGGTGAGGAGCTCAGAGATTTTTGCTCCTTTGCTCTTGTTATAATAATTTCCTTCCGCGGTTGAGAAGACAAAGAGACGGTCGAAGCGCCAGGAATTTGATCGAAAACGTCTTTGCATTGCGGGTTGTCCGAAAGTGAAACAACGGGTTCACCGGTGAATCTCCTCTTTGAGCGTGTGTTATAGTCAGACTGTACCCGTGGCGTTTCGGCTGTGGACATATCATTTGCAAACACCATTTCTTCATCCTCCATCCATGAGAAGAGCGCATGATCAGGAACAATATCAGACTCTTGCTCTAAGGACATTCCCTGCATTTGCGCAGTAAGGACCGCATTCTCCATTGCCGAGGCATATATGTACTCTCCGTTCTCTATCGCAATACCTTGACTATGTTGCTCTGCTACCCTTTGTTGTAAGTTTCCATGCGGACAATTTCGGGGTATATGCACATCGTTGCAAGGGAAGCACCATGGATTGATGTCATCAATAAGATTGTTTTGTCCCGCGGTTAATTCTCTACTAGAGCTTGGCGACGCACCTGCCAACGGCATAGGCACCGGAACCATTTGGTTTGTAGCCGCTGCTGGTGAATTAGTGTGAGGCGCATTCTGATATTGATTTTGCTGATAGGTAGGCCGTCCACCTTGATAGTTTTGATATGCAGGCCGTGAAGGCATTGCTTGGTTCCGCTTGAGAGTTGTTATATTGTTTGCCATAGTCCGCAACATCTCCTTGAGGTCGCCCATTTCATTCTTGGGAGGACCCGATGTGGAAGCCAAGTTTTCGGGAGTGGCTGCATATGAGTACACTAACTGGGGAGTCACTGGCACACTGGTCGACGCAACCTCTTGCGCTGCGTTTGATATCTCAGGAAATATCGGCACAACAGGTCGAAGAGGCAATTTCCCGCAATCTATCAAGTGATTCTCTGCTTTGATAGCGGTGGCATATGCATCTGGTAAAGTGGCTCCTCCCAAAGACTTGATCATCATAGAAATGTCGGGGTTAATGGACTTCAGATAAAACATGAACACCAGTTCTGGAGTCGGGCAGATAGTTACAGGAATCCTCCGCCAACTTGAGTGAAATCGGGCGTTGAAGTCCGTCAGAGCCTCCTGGGGCGCTCGTTTGATGATGGATAACTGGTAATATAACGAAGAACGATCTTCGTCATTTGAAAACCTTTCATAGAATGGATCTCTGAGGTCATCCCAAGTGAGAATGGTATTAGGAGTCAGTGTTCGGTACCAATCCAGAGCTTTGCCTTTAAAGGACGCAGCGAGGAGCCTTAGGGCTACATTCTGCGCTGTGATACCGTGTACCAGACATACATCCACTACATCCTGTAAATGTTCTGCCAACATTTTTGTGTTGTCCCCGGAAAATTTAGGAAGAGCTTTCAGGGCCGAAACCGGGATAGCGCCCCACACAGCAGGCGCTACCGGAGCTACCAGGGGACTTCCAGCATCCCATGCTACATAGTTTCTGTTCGCGGCCGACAACATGGTGAGAGGAAAGGGTGGTGGGAATGGAACGGTTACTAATTGATTTGCGGCCTGAACTGTCCCTAATGGAGGTACTAGTAAACTTGGATTATTTGCAGTCTGGGATCTAGTTACAGGCTGATGGCTCATACACCCCTTTATAAGACAATTTCATTAGTTTGGGTCCCACCGGGCGTGCCAGAAAAAAGGACAAACTATTGATGCCAAAACTTGGCGAAGTAACAGTGCCTTATGGGAAACTCAGTTCAAGGGGGACCCCTTTGCACCAAACTGAGTGACCTCCGGGTTTTTAAGAAGCCGACTTCTTCTATAATGGTTTTTGAAAAGGGAAAAGGAAACGGATATGATGAAGCAAAGTCTAATCTAAGGCGATGCGCCAAAATATGCTAATGGGCATGATAAATCATAGATTTAGGGGCCTGAATGGTGTTATTACGTTCTAAAATGTCAGAGACTTAAAGGTATAGCGTAAACAATTCATTTATTGACATAAAATAGTATCGCATGCATCCTTACCATCAAGAAGAGTCATTTAGACATGATTTAGATAAGCAAGCTTGCATTCAATATATAGAAGTTCTGTTAAATGAAATGCTTAAGACAATAAAAACACAGTTTATAGTTTAATCAATACATGAAAAATAGAAAGGCCGAACAGTTGGCACAGTCTAAAAGTTTCTTGCACATAAAACATATAAGAGAGGCCTGGTGTCTCTTGCTATAACCAGTATCATTTTTCTTAAAACTCTTGGATCAATCTATCGTTGGACCTTTTTTTCCTTGGAATTTCGGACCCCTCTCTCGTTGACGGAGAGAGTATATATAGCTGGAGAGGAAAACTCCCACCGCTTTGGAACGCTGTAATAGAAAAGATCTCCCAATCCCCTGCAATGATGTCAGAATCAAAAGATTTCCCATGCTATTACAATGGCAACGAGTTACAACGCGACATCTAGATATTCATGTGCAGGCGCGCCCTTTGTAATGATGGTAGGGGCCCCATCCAAGCTTTGAGGCGACAATCACCATCCACTGCTTCAGAAAAGCAAGACAAGCAACACTTGATAACAATATATTTCTCAGTTAGCCGATCGCCTGCTTCAATGATCAGTATAAGGCACGTGGCAGCCCGTCGCAGCCCGAATGAGAATTCCTCCTACTGCTGCTGAGAGACTGCGAAGAAGTGACATGTGTCCAAGGGGAGGTCTTTCCTAAAGTGGGGAGAGAGCCGTCTGAACCGGGTCCGAAAGACGCTTGGCAGCGTTTTGCAGCCCGCTGTGTTTAGCTCCCTGTTGTGTTGGAAAGGCTGCGAAAGGTTGCCACCTGGCAGAAGGTAGGGCCCGCCAAAAATAAAGAAGGCCGCGGAAGCATTTCGCAGCCCGCAGCTGCTTATTTTATCTCTATAAGAAAAGTCTGCGATATGCCGCCACGTACCAAGATGTGGGCCCCTCTGACAATCTTAGGAATGTTGGCTTTTGTGGAAGGCTTTCGCAACCCGAACAGAATACAAAGCAACAGAAAACAAAAATTTCCGTAGGCGAGACACGTGGACGCCCAGCGCAGCATTTCGGGGCCCGAAAGGGGAGCCAATATCCGAAGTTGCGAAGTGAGAAATGTGCAAAGGGAAAGATCAAAACCCGTCGAAGAACCGAATAAACCTGGCGATGCATAGGCCAGCACACGAACATTTGCAAAAGGGACCCGAAGGGAGCTGTTTGAATCTTTATTTTAACAGTTTCCATCATGACGGGGCTTGCAACAAGGGGAAAAAAGAATGTTGTCAGTTCGGGGAAGACTCCTGATAAGGATGGGGTAACAATAGAGTATATTAATCCTAATGAGGAAATAAGTAAGGTCAAGGAAGAAATTTCCTCAATGAAGATGGATATGTGTGACCTAAGAGGAGATATATCAGACATATGAAACATGTTAAGCACCTACATGGCTGAACCGAGAAAGGAGTTCTCAAGCGACCAAGGTGAAAATTCTAGGTCAGCTAACATTGACACAAGCTTTAGTACTCCTATGGGATCTAGGAATTTATTTCCAAAGGTGGATATACGGAAGTTCGATGGAAAGGATCCTCAAACATGGATAAATCAAATGGAGAATTTCTTTGAAGTACACCAAATCCCAAATGGACAAAAGGTCACGATGGCTTCCCTATATCTAGAACCAGATCAATTCATTTGGCATCGTTGGCTTTGCACTCACTGAAGGAAAAAGGGGCTCACCGTCTCATGGTCAATTTTTGCGAAGGAACTCCAAGCACAATATAGCAATAGCATGATAGACATCTTCTTCAACCAACTGGCTAAACTTCAACAAATAGGATCAGTTAAGGATTATATTCAGCAATTCCAAAATCTATCCTTAAGAGTGGATACAATTACAAAGGAAAACTTGAATGATTTATTCTTGGGGGGTCTCAAGGATCACATTCAACATGAGGTACGCATGTTTAGCCCTAGCTCCATAAATGAGTCTTTTATCTTAGCACGTAGGGTAGAGGAGAATTATTTGAGTCCTAAGAAGCAAGGGGATAATGTGACAAGAGAGAAAGGATATTCAATACAACCTACTAGGTTGACTCCATAGAAAATTGAGGAGAAAAGAGCAAAAGGGTTGTGTTTCAATTGTGATAGCAAATACAGTTGAGGACATAAATGCAGTGAAAAGAAATTGTTCTATATTGAAGGTCCAAGTGAGGAAGGATGAGAAAGATGAAGCCTTATTGTGTGCCCTTTCAATATTACAAGCAAATTGGGTGGAGAAAGCCAAAGCAAAGTGGCAAAATGATGTTGAGACAAGTAATCGCATCGAACAATTAAAAAGTGATCGTAGTAGTTCAGATAAGTTTTGTTGGAAGGGAGATACTCTTTGGTATAAGGAGTGTTTGTATCTTTGCAAGAATTCCACTCTTAAACACAAGATTCTCACAGAGTTACATGAGTATCCAGTGGGTGGTCATTCAGGATTTTTGAAGACGTATCATCGAGTCAAGCAATATTTTTTTTAGGAAGCGCTAAAAGGTGATGTTCAAAAATTTGTGGCTGAATGTTTGGTTTGTTAAAGGAATAAAGGGGAGACAATTAAGACGCCAAGTCTGTTGTAACCCTTATCTATTCCTAGCCAACGTTGGGAAGAGGTATCCATGGACTTCATCATAGGGCTTCCCAAATCTAAAGGTCATAATGTCATCATGGTAGTAGTTGATCGCCTCACTAAATATGCACATTTCATTGCATTATCACATCCTTTTACAACAAGTGCAGTGGAAAAGCTTTTTTGGAGAATAACCAAAAGCTACATGGTACACCTGAGGTTATTGTTAGTGATCATGATCCTATCTTCACTAGTCACTTTTGGAAAGATTTATTCTCATGTTTGGGTACTCAATTGGCTCATAGCTCTTCATACCACCCTTGATTAGATGGGGAGGGGTTGTTAATAAGTGTTTGGAAGGATATCTACGTTATTTTACTTCAGAGAAATAGTCTCAATGGGTAGATTGGCTACCACTTGCAGAATGGTGGTATAACACTTCTTTTCATAGCTCATAAAAAATGTCTCCATTTTTGGCACTTTATGGATATCATCCTCCTTCCATCACATCATCAATAAAGGTGTCACCAAGAGTTCAGGAAGTAGAAGACAACTTGCTTCATCAACAACAAGTACTTTCAGGACTCAAGGAGAATTTATCCATGGCACAAAATCAAATAAAACAATAGGTAGACCAACATCGTAGTGAAAGAAGTTTTGAAGTTGGGGATTAGGTCTTCTTGAGATTGTAGCCTTATAAGCAAATCTCACTAAAGCAACAAAAAAAGAATAATAAGTTGTCTCCAAGGTATTATGGTCCATACCAAATTATGTAGAAGATTGGTAGTGTTTCCTACAAGCTAGAGTTGCCACCAACAACAAAGATACATCTAGTTTTTCATGTCTCCTATTTGAAGAAGGTAATTGGGAATAATATTCCCACTCAAACAACACTACCAGAGCTCGATGAAGAAGGAAGAATCATCTTGGAACTAGAGTGCATTCGTCAAACACACACAAAGAAGTTGAGGAATAAAACTCTCACTGAGTATCTCATCCAATGGAATAATTTACCAGTTGAAGATGCCACATGGGAGGATGAGGAGTTCATTCAAAAGAATCCAAACTTGATTACCATTGAGGACAATGCTTCTTTGAAGAAGGGGGGCATGCTACACCCTTAATATTAGTGTAGATTGGGTTATGAATAGTCGGCTTGTGGCTATCTTAACTCTCTATTAAGTCATATTATCATTAGTATATTGTTATTTAGTTGTTTAGGTCATTCTAAGACTTATATAGGTGTGCCTAAGTCAGCCTAGGTGATATCCTAGGCATAAATAGGTATATATAGGAGGTTGTGAGTCTTGTTTCATCATGAAGTTGTGAAGTGTGTTCTCATTAGATATATTTGGAGGTTTTCCCCCTCGAAGTGGCTTGTTATTATAAGTTATTATCAAGTATTTGCAGCATATTTCATTTCCTATTCTTCTATTGTGCAAGTTATTTGATAACAACGATGTTGGAATAGGTATGTTGCACATTTATGTAATCCTTAGCTTTTTCATTGTTCCCTTTGCTATGGTTCAACATAGGGTTCTTGTATATCTTAAGATCTTGATTCCTGGATGGAACTTCAATAGATATAGTGTCATTCTCTATGAGGTCTTGGATGATATTCTTGATTCTCATGTAGTTTGTTGTTTTGTGTCCTTTAATCTTATGAAAGTCACAAAGGTCTTTCTCGTTGTACCAAGATGGTTTCTCTTGTGGTTCTTGGTAGTTTTCAAAGTTGGGAAGTGTTATCAAATTTGACTCTACTAACTTTTTCATGATGGTTTCTATGGGTTCAGATAACTGTGTGTACTTTCATTTAGGATAGTTGTTCTTGTTAGGGGTTCACCTTTGCATTTTGGTGTTGTTGATTTGATTGTTTGATGGGGGTGTTGTTTGTTGCACCATTGGTTGAATGTGAGAAACTAGAGTGTTGTTTGGCCTAGGGGAACTTAGGAATAGCTTAGCATCTACCACACCATCATTTGTGAAGTTCTTGTTCTTGGCCTAGACATGAGGCTTAACTTTAGAACTAGTGGATGGGCAGTTGTCTTTGTAAGCTTGAGTGTTTCCCTATGAGATTAGAGCTCTCTCGATGTTAAGGGCCCTAGGGACAAGCTCGCCATAAGATGTGATGCACTGCATTTTCAAGTAGAAGGATAGATTTGGATCTAGATTTGCTGTGATGATTCTCACTTGTTCATTGGGAAGGGCCACCTGCTCTTACTACCTCTTTGTCTCCACCGTTGCAAGAAATTAGTGAAAGTTTCCCCTTTGTTTTTTAGAGAGTGTACAATTGCTCTAGATCCATGTCAAGATTGAAGGAGAAGTGATCAATGAATTTATCAGTAATTTCTTGAAAGGTTTTGATAGAGGGAGGCAGATGAGAAAACCAATCCATGGTAGGACCTGTTCAACTTTGAGGGAAGAGGCACATTAAATATGAATTGTTGTAAGCTACCTCCATGCACATGATGTTAAAATCCTTAGCATGGTCCACATGACTTCCTCTCCCTTTGTGTTTATCAAATTTTGGGATTTCAAAATTGGGAGGGAATGATACCATTGCTATGTTTTGGTCAAATGGATATGGACACAAGTTTTGTGTATGGGGCTTCTTGGTCTTTCCCATACGAAAGTCATTCATTTCTTGGGATAGTGCCTTAAATTGCAATGCTAGATCATCTTGCAGGTTTGGTGGAGGAACATATGGTGGAATGATGGATGCGTTTTGATATGATAAGGTGTTGTATGGGGTGTATGGTTTCATGATTCTGAGAGGGTGATTGGGGTATTGATGTATATGTTCTTACCACATTTTTATTGATGATGTTCTATTGAGAATTATAGTAGGAACTTGGTTGTTGTTGTTGTTGTTGATGTAGGGCATACTATTGAGCTAGTAAAGCTTGTTATTGTTGTTGTGCCACTAGGGCTTGTTGTTGTTGTTGTGCTACTAAAGTGTCTTGATGGGTTTGATGTTGTTGTTGTGCTAAGGCTTGTTCTTGTTTTTGTTGTTATGCTAAGACTACTTGTTGTGTTGCTAAGGATGCTTTTTGTTGTTGTTGTGCTGCTAGGGTTGTTTGTTGTTGCTGATGTTGTTATTGTGCTGTTAGGGCTGCTTGCTATTGTTATTGTTATTGTTGCTTCTCTTGTTGTGCTGCTAGGGCTTGCTGATAGGCTTGTTGTAAAGCTAGGGCATGCACTTGCAATGTAGTATTAAGTGGTTGTTGGGATATCTGGGATGGATTGGGAGTGTTGATGTTTTGAATGGGTAGTGGATTGTTAATGAGAGGTGGAGGATTCCCTTGGTTTAACATCCCTTGTAAGATGGTGGATTGATGTAGAGGAATGTAAGTTTTGAGTCCTATTTGATTTTGTATGGCAAAGGGGACTTTGGGAAAAGATGAGGATGATGTCATTAGATAGTGCGACAGAAATTTCCCACTGGGACCTTGAGCTTATTGATTAAAGAGGTTTCCTTTTCCCATGTCTTGAGGATTCCATTGTGCAAGAGATGTAAACAAGGTATTACCTAGGTTGGTGGGATTCGTGACCAAGGGATTGTTCTGAGATGAGTTGATAATGGATGGGGTGAATGTGTTTTGTGAAACCAATGGTACAAATGAACCAATGGGAGGATTGGATAAAGATGTCCCTATTTTCATTAAGGGTTGACTTTGTGGTATAGTATTGGCATGCCTAGGTATGTGCAAGATCATCATGGAAAAAATAGGCCCTTAAGTGGAGATGAAAATTCAAAAAAATCAGAGTTAGGAAACTTGACATAAAAGTTTGAATAAGTTATATATATTATTTCAAAAATATGTAAGAATAGAATCTATAGCAAATTGAATGTAGTTTCTAAATTATTAGGTTTATTTAAAAAAAATCTATTTGTTGAAATTTTGAAATTTCAATGTAGTAGTACTTAAATTTCAGGGAAAAAATAAGAAGTAGGTGTCTGTCTGACCACCCTAACCATAGTAAAATGATAATATTTTTTTGTAAGATTTTAGATATAAGTAAAAGACTCATGTCCAAATGTGATACATATTTTTTGTAATTTTTTCTAAGAAAATAATTAATTATGAATTTTTTATTACAACTTTTAAAAAATATAAAAACTAGTATGTTTGACCACCTTAACTTGGTCAAAACTTCATGAAATCCATTTTTTCTTTTAATCCTATAGTATGTGAAGCATAGAATGTGACACATGTTTTGGATTCAAAAAATGTGATACCGTTTGAAAGCTATAGATGTTTTTCAATCAGCCTATCAATCAGGACTTTAGTCATAATTCAAATAGAAAATGAATAATAATTATTTATTAAATTCAAAGTAAAGAATAATTTATATTGGTGTAAAACTGAGAATCTCCTTTAGAAACCCTTTCGTTCATCAATTTTTGGTAAAAATAGTTTTCACCACATGGGCGAAGTCTAGAAAAGCAAGGTAAGTTGTTAAACACGTTTTTTGTGTTGACTTCTTAGGATTGGCATGTCCTAGCCAAATTCCAAAGCAAGCTCGAGGCTAACCCCTAGGCAGTAATGTTTGTGTTAGAAATATCGGATATCCGATTAAATCATATATCGAATTTGAATTGGATATCCGATATATTTTATATATTATTTAAAAAAATGTAATATAGTTTATCCTATATGATTTAAAAAATGCAATAAATAGTTTATAGTTTATTTTAATATATCTAGTTTAGAATATACAATATAGTTTATAATTTAATATATAATATACAATTTATGATAATCTCTTACGGAATTATGTATAAAATATAATATATTATATTATTATGTATAATATTTAAATATTATTTCTATATTTTAGTTAATGTATAAAATATTTATTTATATATATATATATTACTAATATATAAAATATTTAAATATTATCTCTTTCCCCCCTCTCTCTCTCTCCCTCTCTCTCTCTCCCCCAAGTCTCTTACTCAATCACTCCTATCTCTCTCCCACTCCCTCCCTCCCTCTCTTTCACTGAATCCCTCTATATCTCTCCCCTCTACTCTTAACCCTTAAATCCTCTACCCTCTACTCTTTCTCTCTCTCTTAAGTATCTCCCTCCTACCCCCTCTCCCTCTCTCAGGTCTCT
>VDFB02215950.1:0-37754 GCA_007258455.2 Sequoia sempervirens
TCTTGTTGTTTTTGGCCCCTTGTGGCTTCTTTCATTGGACTTTGTATTGCTGTTATGATTCAATAAAGTTTTTACCCTCCTTTTATTAAAATAAATAAATAAAGTAAACAATATAAAAAGTAAAAATAAAATAAATAAGAATTAAAATTAATGTGTCCATATGCCAAATAAAACAAATCTCAAATAAAATGAAGCAATTCTTAAGTAAATGAAATAGCTCCATACTAATATCTCTCAAGTTTATTTTAGGTAGATGCAGTTAAAAAATTATTTTATCTTATACATTATTACTTTATATTTTATTGAAGAGTTGTTTTATTTTTCAATCATAATACAATAAATCATAAAGCCATCAAAGACATTAGATTTCCACAGTCTATATATGTAGTTTGTTGTTTCTGGATTAAACTGTGTGATTGTTTTTGGATCGACGTTTCGGATCACACTCCGTGATCCATCATTAAGATGCAAAAAGATGGATCACTAATCCGACATGTCAATCCAAAAACAATCACACAGTTTAATCCAAAAACAACAAACTTCATAAAACCATGTTCAAGTTTTATAAAAATCACTTTAATTTTCACTTTAACATTTATTTATTTTTCTATATGAATATCATTTTTAACATCTATCTAAACTACTAAATAAATGCACACATGGATAGGAAAAGATAATTATTTATTTTAATATTACTTAAAAATGATTTTATTCTAGACATTATTTACTTTTAAGAACTACATTTATTTCACTTACCAAGCATATTTATCCATACTTTTTTGCTTTTTGTCCCAATCAAAGATTTGAAACATAAAATCAGCGACTCAAATACCAATAGCTTCAATTCAAAGGTTCAAACCTGCAAACACAATGGATTAACAATGGCACAATTCATGTGATCAAAATAGAACAAGGATGACACAATGACTGCGATCACAATAGCCCAATTGAAATTTGAACCTTGATAACAATTACACCATACTATAAACAACTATAACATTAATAATAATATATTTATTATTAAATATTAATAATTTAACATATAAATAAATGTCAAAATTCTATTTTTTAAATTTTTTTATAAAAATATTTCTTTAATAGTAACTTTTTATACTGTAACAAATGGCGCCAGGCGTCGGTTCTACGAGGTAAAAGCATCTAGCTATGAGTTAGAAAAAGTGATAATTAGATGGCGAAGTTAGGAATAAATGCACTAAATTTAGCTGGAAAGTTTGAAAATATGATGCCAAGGAAGCGAAAATGTATTATTAATTTGTTTGAATTATTAATTGCAAATAATCTCAAACATTTGTAACAATGCTTGAGCCATCTATGTATACATGCATGCATGCACATGTGCACATAATGCACAGGAGAGTGAAAAGCATCCTCTGCATACGAATGGAAAATTTGAATGGGAAACACTAAAATCAATTAGAAATACAAATTTATAAACAAAGCATTCTAAATGCGTCAAAGCACAATGAAACTCAACTTGCATTTGCAGTATTAAATGAAAGAAAATAGGAAAAATAAACTACTTATGAAACATTTATGCATGCATAGATGTGTACATGTGTCCATGTAATCTGGTATGGAAAGAAGAATCTATAAATGCTTGTGTGCATAAAGTTAGAAATGTTAGAAACAATTTGCATTTGAAACAGAGACAAATAACATTTATGGTTGAAACAAAATAATAATACATAATTGTTTTTCGAACAAGTGTATAAAGGATATCTAATGATGCATTTGAATGCATTGATACATGTAAAGATTTGTTAAATGTGATGACATGTATACATGTATCCATGTGCACATAATGCAAAGGAGTGTGAAAAGCATCATCCGCATCTGGATGAAAAATTTGAATGGAAAACACTAAAACCGATTAGAAATACAAATTTATAATCAAAGCATTCTAAATGCGTCAAAGCACAATGAAACTCAACTTGCATTTGCAGTATTAAATGAAAGAAAACAGGAAAAATAAACTACTTATCACCAATGCATATATCGAAGGAATGCATAAAAATATGGAACCATGTAAACCTTTATGCATGCATGGATGTGTACATGTGTCCATGCAATTTGGTATGTAAACAAGAATCTATATATGCCTGCGTGCATAAAGCTAGAAATGTTAGAAACAATTTGCATTTGAAACATATACAAATAACATTTATGATTGAAACAAAATAATAATACATAATTGTTTTTTGAACAAGTGTATAAAGGACATCTAATGATGCATTTGAATGCATGGATACATGTAAACATTTGTTAAATCTGATCATACATTTTAGCCTTCAAGAAATTGTCATACGCGCTTTTAGGAATCTGTAATAAACAGGATTTAGAAAAGACGTTTTGAAAAGAACTCTTGAATACAACTTTATGTTATGATAGTTATTTTCGAAGCCCTCAATGTTTGATTGCATAACCTTGATATTTTCTTCATTTTTTTCTTTGTTTGGTATGATGTGAATTTTGTTGTGATGGATGAAGGTATATTTGAGCTATAGATAGATAAAGATATGTGAGGGTAAAAAACAAGAATGAGCTATATAAGTACAAGAAAGAGAGGGAATTGAGAGAATGATGAGATGCAAGTAAGGTATATGAATGGCTTATGAAATTATTTGATATGGGAGGCAAGGATATGCGAGACTGGATATGAGAATGAATGGAATGTAAATGGTATGAATTTATGATTTTTGAGTTGTACGCTTAAAATAAAATGCAAGATATAAAAATTTGAATGAGTGAGCTGGATTGAAAGAAAAAAGGAATGGAACACATTGGTGTGATGGAAGGCAAGCATATAAATGGATTTTGAAATGTATTTGATTTGAGAAGAAAGGATGTGCAACGGTGGAAATGGAAATGAATGGAATTGATAGGGTATGAAGTGATCATTTGTTCCATCAAAGGGTGTAAGAATGTCTAGTTTGTTATTGGTTATGCTTTTTAAAATCATCATAGGGCTGGGTGTCTCAATACAAACATAGAAGAAAGACTCATGTCCCATTTCTCACTCTCCTTCGTACTGAACAAGGTGCCAAGATCCTTGAGCTTCCTTGAAATGCGACAAGAGAAGAATAGATATAAAAATATAATGATATTTAAGGATACAAGAGTCAAAACAAAAGACAAAGCAGAAGTTGTTATGCATATACTATGAAAACAATAAATATGGAAGATCATGAAACCAAAAATATGCAAATGTTGATTCGTTAGAGAACAATAAATGAATGGAGAGAGAAATACATAGAGCTATTCACAGATATATGCATGGATGCATCGACAGATACATGTATACACAGAAAAGAGAGCTACATGGATAGATGGAGAAATGAATACATGGATACATGGATGCATACATATTTGCATATAGATACATATGCATATGTTGCATGGAAGGATGCATTCATATACACAAGCAAATATGGATGAAGGCATATATGCATAAATGCATGTATGGACAATATGCATGAATGCATTTCAACATATAACTTTTTTGTTTTGTATAGTCTGAATTTTGAGAGCTATTTTTTATATTGGAAAATTAGCATTTATCTGTTTTTCTATTCATCAGAATAGCTTTATAAATCATTATTGTTTTAGAAAATCAGTGAAATGCGAACACATAGATTGATTAAATAAATTTAAGTAAAGGCATAGTTTATAAAACTGGCGGGTAGAGGAACGTAATCCATGAATGCAAATTAAATGCATTGAAATATCAGGAAAATGCGAACACATAGAGTGGTCAAAACAATTGAAGCAAATGCATTAAATGGCATCTGGCTGGTCGGGAAGGCACTGGAATGGCTTGGTGGGCATGGGTGGCCAGCATACTTTGGCCATTTAATATAGATTTAAGCCACTTGCAATGCATCACAGTTGCTTTGTGGATGTTGTATTTGTTCTAGATGCTTGTGTTGTAAGGAAGAGTACTGTATATGCATGCACAAATGCATATGTGCATGTTGCACATGCACACATGTATAGATGGATGCATAGACACATGTATGCAAACACAGATAGATATGCTATACAGAGAGGTGTGCAGATACATGTATGTGTAGAAATATGCATAAATGCATTTGCAGATGGGCAGAGACAAAGACACATACATGGGTGCATGAATCCAGACATGCATATATACATGTATCCATGGAAGATATCGATAGATGCATATATACATGGATGTGTGCATGCAATTGATAGGTGCATATATGCATAAACCGATGCAAACATGTAGCCATAGATACATCCATACATATATAGGCAGATGCATGGAGAGATAGTGACATAAATGCATAAATTGATATATGCATGACTGCATCTATGGATACATAGTTACATAATGACATGAAGAAAAAGACACATGGATATATGCATGGACGGAACCATATAAAATTGATATATGTTCAGCATATTCTAATCAATGAGTATTTAGTCTGGACACCTTGATATTGACATGCTAATTAGCCTTTAAATACATAACAATTAAAAGAAAGAAATAATGATTATTATCCTTGTGCACATTTCACCTATTAATCAAAGCCAATTAACAAAGTAGGAATGGAAAGCCATGTGTATGTTAATATGTTAGAGAGCATTTATTTGTGCATAAGTGTATAGGGATGCCATGAGTTGTGATTTCTACTTGCATGTAGTTGGATTAAACAATTAATAGTAAGTGGTAGACAATGAAATGAAATAAATTTAGGCAAATGGAAATAGAATGACCCCATCGGGTTGGAAACTGAATATTTATGTGGCTTTTAGATGATAGCAGGTTTGGAGCCATGAATGAGACTTGTTAGATGCTAAAATGTCATAGTGATGATAGTGTGTCAGCTAACAGGTCCACCTAACATTTGACTCATGTCAATCTAGTCAGTTCCATATTTCTCATTTATCCTTGTTTCATGTGATATCTAATTAATTAGGAAGCTGTCAACTAGTGTTTAAATACACAAGAATAAAAAGACAGAAATAAATACAATTATCCTTTTGTACATATTAGTTGTTAAAGAAAGCGAATTAACAAAGTAGCAGTAGAAAACCATGTGCATGTTAATATGTTGGACAGCATGTATGTGTGTATCACTGTATAATTATCTTCAAAGCCCTCAGTGTTTGATTGCATAACCTCAATATTTTGTTCATATCTTTCTTTGTTCCGTGTGGTGCAAATGTTGTTGTGATAGATGGTATACATGTAGGTATGCGTAGAATCCATATATCCATACATACATGTATTCATGCATACTATTGACAGATGCATATATGCATATACCAATGTATACATGTATCAATAGATACAAACATACATATACTGGTAGGTGCATGTATACATAGTCACATATATGCATGAATCAATATATGGATGGTTGCATTTGAGGATACATAGATACACAATGACTTGTAGTAAAAGAGACATGGATGTATGCATGGATGGAACCATATGAGATTGAAATGTTTTTAGCGAATTTTAATCAATGAGTATTCAGTCAAGACACATTCATATTGGCATGTTAACTTTGTCATTTTCTTCTAGCTTGTAGCTCTCATTCACGTTTGTATCATTTCATATCTAATTAATTAGTTAGCTACTAACCAGTCTATAAATACATAAGAATTAAAGGAAAGAAATAATTATAATTATCCTTGTGCAGATTTCACTTATTAATCAAAGCCAATTAACAAAGCAGCAGTGGAAAACCATGTGCATGTTAATATGTTAGACAACATGTATTTGTGCACAAGTACATAAGGATGCCATGAGTTGTGATTTCTACTTGCATGTAGTTGGATTAAATAGTTAATAATAAGTGCTAGAAAATGGAATGAAATAACGTTAGGCAAATGGAAATAGAATGACCCGATGGAATTGGAAAATGAAAATTTATGTGGCTTTTACATGATAGCAGGTTGATAGCCATGAGAGTTCTTGGAAGCTAAAATGTCACAGTATATGTAGCGTATCAGCTAATAGGTCCAGTTGAGATTTCATTCATGTCAATTTAGTCAATGCCATTTTTCTCATTTATCCTTGTTTCATCTGATATCTAATTAATTAGGACTTATGCATTTGCCCAAAATGCTTTTAACCGGCAGCATTGGCCAATCACATTTTGGCATTTAACATATTACTTATTTTTTTGTATAGTTTGAATTTGGAGAGCTATTTTTTATATTGGAAAATTAGCATTTATCTACTTTTTCTATTCGTCTGAGTAGCTTTATAAATCATTTTCGTTTTAAAAATTCGGGAAAATACGAACGCATAGATTGATTAAATAAAATTAAGCAAAGGCATAGTTTAGAAACTGGTGGCTAGAGGTACGTAATCCATGAATGCAGATTAAATGCATTAAAATATCAAGAAAATGCGAGCGCATAGATTGATTAAATAAAGTTAAGCAAAGGCATAGCTTATAATAAAACTGGCGGGTAGACGTACGTAATGCATGAATGCAAATTAAATGCATTAAATGGCATCTAGCCGGAGGTGAAGGCACTGGAAAGGTTGTTGTTCAATGCTAAACCAGCTGCTAATGAACAAGAAAAGCTTCAAAAATCTCAGTTAACATGTAAAGGACTGATAAATATTGATCTGCCAACTGGATGGGGTCATTTTACTTCAATTATGTAGCACTTATTCTTAGTTGTTTAATCCAATCACATGCAACTAGAATTCAGAACAGTTAGCATCCATACACATCTATGCATAGATACATGCTTTCTAACATATTGATATGCATATGGTTTTCTACTGGCACAATCCTTGAACATTCTTTAGGTGCAAGCGCTAGTTTATTAATTGACGTTGATTGATGGATAAAATGTATACATAGACACATACCTGCACACATGCATCAATGCACAAATGCATACATAGATGAATGGATGTACACATATATACATGTATACATACATACATGATTACACGCATACATATATATATGCATTCATGCATCCATGGATGCATATATCCATGTATTAATAGATCCCTTAAAATATGCATATATTCAAATGACCCCAACGAGTTGGGGAATGAATATTTATGTGGCTTTTACATGATAGCAATCTCTTATAAATATGCATATATGCATGAGGACACATAGCCATCAATGAATCTATGCATTTGCATTTTCATGAGCATTTAAAAACAAAAAGGATTGAGAAAGCCACTTGCATGGGCAGCAAAAATAGATAAATGCCAATTTTCTGATATAAAAAATGACTTATGAAATTGAGATCATATATATATAAAGCAATATTTTAACACACTAAAGTATAACTGGCTGGCACTATCCACAAAAAAGCATTCAAGGCAAATGCAATAGTAATCTGTTATATACATACATACATACATGGAAACATAGATACATGCACACATATATACATAATTACATGCACACATATATAGATGCATACTTGCATGCATGGATGCATACGAAGACTATTTTTCATGGGATTGTTAAAGAGTGCACTTGCTCTCTATATGCTTCCATATTTTGCATGTGTGCCTATGATCTCTATTACTTTGCATGTGTTGTTTTTGTGTTTTGTAAGCCCGTGTTCTGAGGAAGAGTTTGTAGTGACTGAGCAGGAGATGTTATAGTTGCAGAGTCCAGACCCAGAAACGAGTTACTTGAGGTGATAATTTGTTAATTTTCACAGTTTCTTTCCATTAAAGTGCATTACAAGCTGTATTTCGTTGTGTACATTTCACCTATTAATCAAATGCAATTAACAAAATAGCAGTAGAAAACCATGTGCATGTTAATATGTTGGACAACATGTATTTGTGTTTGGCTGTATATTTATCTCCAAAGCCCTCAGTGTTTGATTGCATAACCTTGATATTTTCTTCATATTTTTCTTGGTTTGGTATGGTGTGAATGTTGTTGTGATGGATGAAGGTCTATTTGTGCTATTTAATTGTGGAAGTTGATGTTTGAAAAGTTATTTTTTTAATTTGGAAACTGACATTTATCTGTTTTCTTTTTTGTGTTTCAAAGTCAATGCATTAAATGGCATTGGGATTTATCATGTAATATAGATTTAAGTGACTTGAGATGCATTGTGATTACTTTGAGCATGTCATTTTTGTTATTCTGCAGATGCATGTAGTTGCAGGAGATGTTGTTGCTATAGAGTGAATACCGAGAAACAAGTTACTTGATACATGTATCCATACATACATGGGTGCGAACATCCATCATGGTATCCATATATGCGTAGATACATGTATCTATGAAAAGATGTATCCATAGATACATCGACACATATATGGATAGAAGCCTGTATACATATGCACATAGATGCACCAATACATATATGCGTGGATGCATTTATAGCTACAAGTATACATAGAAACATAGTTGCATGGATAGATAGATACATGCATAGTTGGACACATAAATGCTTAAATATGCATGTATGGAAGTATCCATGGATTGCATATGAAGTTGCATAGATAGATATATGCATGCATGCATGTATACATAGATGCATGTATTGTAGTACACATGGATGCATGTATATGTGTATCTATGGGTAGGATGCATGGATGCATGTAAATAGAAGAATTTTGTCAAATGTCATAGTTATTGTCCTCATAGGCACATATGCAAAAAATGGAAGCATACAAAAGGCAAGTGAACTGTTTGAAAGAATTAGTAACATAAGCAAAACTTGTTCTATTTTCGAAGACAAATTACTATTGCAATTGTGAAAAATGCATTTTTCTGTTTCTATATGTGCAAGTAGCCTTTTAAATCATGTGTTCAAAGAAATTAGGAATACAAGATGAAAAAATAGAAAACATGAAAGAGAACTTTATGTAGTGATTATATTGAAGAATTTCAATTGCATTTCAAGAAAAGCAGAAAGACAATTTGGAAAGCTAACCTTGCAATCTGCTATTGAATGATCAAGTACACTCGCAGCAATTTAAAAAATTTGACTGTTATTGCAGTCAGAAGTAATTTTTCCTAGTACAATGACAAAATTGAGAGATGAGCAAAGTGTAAAAACATATACTATTTCATCTACAACCATGGGAAATCTTCCCAGAAGCGCATATTTGCAAAACTCTGCATTGTATTAAAAAAAAAAAGAAGGTTAATATGGTAACCTCACGTTGCAGTTTGTGCGTGATTGTTTAAATAGACTTCAAAGTACTGATCCCTGTTACAAGGACAATCTAGACAAATGAGTACAGTGAGTGACATATACTATGCTATTCATAAAAACAAAACAAAATTCTTATGTAGATTCATTTCGACGAGGAAGAACCTAAGCAAGAACTTTTGTTGCTTATAATGCAAATTGCATTTTATAATTTTAAATTACTTATTGTTATTTGTGTAGCCTATAATTTAGAACATATTTTGCATATCTATGCATTAGTGTAATTTTGTTATTGCAATGGTAGCATAAGCTCTTTAACAACAATCAATGGAATAGATGCCATATTTGCTTAAGCGTCTAAAGAAGTGTAAATAGGACATGGCAACCTATGAATACTAAGCCAAAAAACAACACAGACCTGGGCCAGCACTGTTAATTTCTAACACAAACAACTTCTAGCTACTATTCAATGCTAAACCAGTTGCCACTTAATAGTAAAAGCCACATAAATATTGATTTTCTAACTAGATGGGGTCATTCTATTTCCATTTGCATAAGTTTATTTTGTAACATTATGTAGCACTTACTATTACTTGTGCAATGAAGCCACATGCAAGTAGAATTCATAACTCATGGCATCTAGATACACTCAAGGACAAATACAAACCAATGTTGTTGGCATCCTGATAAGAAAGATGATGAGATACATCCAATTAATGTATGTCACAACATCTTATTCAATGAAGATGATTTGGATAGGGAGGTTACAAATGAGAATCCTTATTGGTGTGTGAGTAATCCTCTTTTTGAAGACTTCTCAAGAAAATTGCATGCCAATACTATTAGTGAACAGGTGGAATCAGATTTATTAATTGACTTTGATTGATGGGTCAAATGTGCATAAGGATAGTTATAATTATTTCTTTCTTTTAATTATTATGTATTTAAATATTAATTAGCAGTTACCTAATTAATTAGATATGAAATGATAGAAGGGTAAATAAGATTAATAGTTAATTGACATTTGATGAGATAATTGATTGGTTGGAATGATTCAGGAGACTACAATTCTTTGAGAAGTTTTGTCAAATAGTGTCCTTGCGTTGTGTATGCATCCATATGTTACATATGTGCCTATGACGACAATAACTAGGACATTTGAAAAAATTCTTCTTTCCTTTATGCTTTCATGACAGCAAGAAAGCTGAGAGCAATTGTGGAGTTTAGGCTTATATCTGTAAATTGCATTTGCTTCACATTTTTTAAAGCCTTCTCAACACATTGTCCATATATTGTTCCAAAGGTCTCATTATGGCACATGCTAACAACATACTGGCTTTAAAGCTTTCACTATGGAACAGTTCTGCAGTAATTGAAGATATGTAATCTTTAGAGGACTCATATGCACCAAGTTATTGTTAAGCTCCCATATTGTACACTGGACAAAAGACAATTGTGTGCATCAAGAGAACAGTCTGAGGTGCTAGCATGGGGTACGACAGCAGCGAGAACCCAGTCTGCCTATGGACTCACGATGAAGAAAGGCGAGGAAGAAGAATGCTATTTATTGCCTTTCCAGTAGCTTGTTGTTTACAAGTGTGCTTTTGGAACCATGACAGCCTTTTGCCTGTAACTGCGAGACTCTCTTCCTAGAAAAAGACATATAGGCATTACACATATATACCATATGCATACACATGGATACATATGTATACACATATATGTATGTACACACATGCCTATATACACACAGCATTGCATCCCTTACATACATATGTCATAAATAAATATATACTTAGATATATCAGGAGACATATGCATCAACTTCCATACATGCTTCTAAATGTCTACATAGATATGCACATAGATAGATGCTTATGCACATAGAGACATGCATACATACATATATGCATGGACACATCACACACAAAGCGATAGTGATAGTCCAACTAAAGCACTATGAAACCCAACTTCATTATGCACTTTAATGGAAAGAAACTATGAAAATTAACAAATTATCACCTCAAGTAACTCGTTTCTGGGTCAGGACTCTGCAACTATAACATCTCTTTTCCGGTCCTACAAACTCTTGCCCTAGAACCACAGACTTCTGGAACACAAAAAACAACACATGCAAAATGCAGCAAGTTCTGCATAGCAAGTGAAGCAACTCCTTATTAAATGACCAAGTACCACAGCCACTGTGACCTGTCATCCAATTTGCGCCACCTCGACCGGATCACCCACATTGTCGTTTAATTTGCAGCTTTCATCCATTACAGCCATACCTACCACGCCAATTTCAGCTTATAAATACACTGCTTAAATTTGTTAATCAATCTATAGTTCGCATTTTCACGATATTTTAATGCATTTATGGCCGCATTCATGGATTATGTACCTCTAGCCACCAGTTTTAAAACTATGCCTTTGCTTAAATTTATTTAATCAATCTATGCGTTCACATTTTCCCAAATTTTCAAAACAAAAAATGATTTGTAAAGCTACTCAGATGAATAGGAAAATAGATAAATGCTAATTTTCCAATATAAAAATAGCTCCTCCAAATTCAAACTATACAAAAAGTAATATGTAAATACTGATGTGATTGGCGATCTTACGCTGGATTAAAAGCATTTAGGGTAGGCCATAAATGGTATTCTGTCTTGGCGCTAGGAGACCAATAAATTCAGAGCTATACAAAATAGTTTATCCAAGTGAGTGCTATTAGGTTTGTTATCTTTGTTTTCATAGGCAACTTAAAAATGGGTTCACAGGGAACAACTATAAACTGATGATAATCAACTACAACCTATTCACTTGCTCAAACCAGCATAGCAGCCAGATGGCTCAACAAATTTCGTGACCAAAACCAAAGATGTTTTGTAGAACAATTTTTTTTGGCACTGTTTTAGGCATCAAGCGAGATGAAACATTATGTATCATTGTCAAAGCAAATAGAAAACCAAAGGAAGAGCTTTTGTCTTCAAATGCTTGGAAAACTTCCCAGCCGAACAGTAGACTATGAGCATATTACACATACCAATCAACTCTATGATTTTAAAGATTGAATATATGCATATTTAAAGCCATCTATTATCTATTCTTTGTATATGTCTAAACTATTTTTGAATTCACTTGCAAGCTGCAATGATTGTGAAGCATTGTGTGTTCAAATGCTTTAAAATAAAGTTACATGAACATATGCAATGCACTAATTGTTCTTGTTCTTTTCGAGATTTAGATGGTTTGTTTCTTCTGCAAGAAGATTGAGCTGGCTCGTGTATTTGTTAAGTCTATTACAGATGAGCAAGAGGAGCAGCACAAGAAAATTTTTGATTTTAGAATGAAAGCAAAAAGTTGGATGGGCATGTCACAACTTGTCTTCTCTATCGGTTATTAGATACAGTTAGTCCTAATATCTTCAAGAAAACAAAATAACACAGCGCAAAAGTCAGTAAACATAGATAGCTGTTTAAATGTTTGCAAAATTGATGGTACTTTTGACTCATTTTGGATCTGTGGGCTTCTTCAGCTTTCACAGTGGCAGTTTTAGCAAAAAGAGTGTTGTTGACAGGGACTCAAGATGATTACAGGTTTGTTCTTTGAAACCTTGCATGTCTTGTGTTGGAAGAATTTGCAAGATATTTGGCTTCACATTCTAATGCCATTGCTAGTAGTCTTTAATAGAGAACAATATTTGAAAGATCTTTCAGAGATCGTATTGCAAAGAGTTGAGGATAAAGTTAGCAAGGGTCCTTGAGGATGTTTACTCATTTCGATTATTTCACTCTGTCCCACCACGGATGGTTGAAACCAAATGTTTTGTAAATTAAATAGTTACGGTAAAGATCTGAGACATGAAAGAAAAATCTAACGTGAGACTTGTCTAGAATGAGTGCAGTTAAGCAACATTGTTAGATTTTCAACTTTCCCCATTACGAGCTCAAATGCCCGGCGAGGCAGACTACTACTTCCGCAGAATTGGGCGCTTTCCGGGCGTACCAATTGATTTAATAAATTTAAGCAAAGGCATAGATTTGAAAAATGACAGCTTTCATCAATGCAAAGGGGACGTTTATAGTGATAGAGCAAAAGTTCCTATGCTCGTTGAATGAACACCAAGAGACGAGTTACTCAAGGTAACAAATAGCTACTTTTATTTATTTTGTTTCATTTTATTGCGGAAATGCAAGTTGGGTTTCACAATGCATCAAAAAACACTTGTGTAAACAACTCCCAAAATTATAATTGCAATGGATGATAGTGATAGAGTATTGGATACTAATAGTGAAAACACCAAAAAACACCAGCAAGTATTTTTTTAGATTCAATAGAAACAAGTATTAAATTATTTTTTTAGATTCAATAGAAACAAGTATTAATTGAAAACAGATTAACCTGGCAGACTATCTATCATAGGTTCTTGAATTCCAAATGTTCAAGTGTAACCATGGTTCTCTACAGGCTCTGGCTATGCATTTTAACTATATTGCTTTCTAGATATTCAAGATACACTTTTTTTTGTAGACTGTAGCAAATAGTCTATCCAAAGTCCCTAGATCACTGATAACAAGGTCTATAGAAATGAATTTAATTGCTTGTAAGTATGTTTCCCAAGCAGTTTAAATCGAAGGTTTCTTCCACTAAACACTTGAATTCTACTCAAAACCATTTAACAAGCCATAGCAAAAGTGCACATAAGCACACGAAAGAAAATTCAACTATGACATCATCTAACAAGGATTTTTTTGCCATTACTATGATTAACTATTCAACTCAATTGACTCATTAGGCAAACAACTTGATCAATCACTGACGTAACTTGTTTCAGAGGTATCTTGTTAAGCTAATTAGTTAATTTCATTAATGAGTAAAAGATGGAATTGACTTAATTGGCATGAGTGAAGTGTAAGATTGACTTATTTGTTAATTGACTTTGATTAATGTATCAAAGAGAGATGAAACTGACTAAATTGACATGAGCGAAATGTGAGATGGACTTATTAGCTGGTATGCCACATATATTGTGACATTTGAGATTTCAAGAAATAATAGCGAAAGCAATATAATAAACAAATGGCTTGAACATAGACAAAGGAATACAATTAATATGGATAGCTATAGCTTATGCAGAACAATGGACACAGTTGAATATTTGTAGCACAAGAAATGCAAGGGAAGATGTCGGCGAAGGTTGTGCAATTTCGCTTTGCACTTAGCAATTGTGTTTGCTTCCATGTCTATAAAGCCTTTTCAAGAAAATATTTTTCTGCATAAGAATGGCCATGATTGGTTTAATTGATTTGGTGAATAAAGATGATTTATAATTAACTATAACTAACTATTCAAGAAAATTGATCTATCAGTGAACTAGTTTCATTGACTAGTCAAGTAACTTGATTTAGAGTTAACTTGATTGGCTATTTAGTTAATTTTCTTCAAAGTTTGCAAAAATATTTTTGAAAAAATAATTCTCTGCATAACTTGCAATCATTAGACACCAAGAGCCAACATTTCTTTAAGGAATTCTACCAAACAGTTTACATGTCTTTCCTGTGCTTCCATATTTTGTATGCATATTCATGACAACATTTGAAACCATAATATCTGTCAGAAATCCACGTCCTATCATGCTTGGATGAATGTACATATCCTATTCCAAAGCTCCTATTTTATTAAAGGTAGGCAAAATGCTCAGAAAGATTGTGAAATCTAGCTCTATGCCTATGAATGTGAATAGGCAAGATTGATTTAACTGATTTGGAGGATAAAGATGACTGATTATTAACTATGACTAACCACTCAACACAATTAATTCATTATTCAATTAGCTTGATTGATCGCTGAATTAACTTGTTTGAAAGGTATCATGTTAAGCTAACTAGCCAATATGCCACATACACTACGACATTTGAGATTCAAATAAGTCTCATGGATGCAAATCTGCTATCATGTTAAAGCCACATAAACATTGATGTTAAAACTCCATGGGGTCATTCTATTTCCATTTTCCCAAGTTCATTTCATTCCATTATCCAGCACTTATTATTAAATGTTTAAACCAACTACATGCAAGTAGAAATCACAACTCATAGCATTGGCATGCAATTTTCTTGAGAAGTCTTCAAAAAGAGGATTACTCACACACCAATAAGGATTCTCATTTGTAACCTCCCTATCCAAATCATCTTCATTGAATAACATGTTGTGACATACATTAATTGGATGTATCTCATCATCTTTCTTATCAGGATGCCAACAACCTTGGTTTGCATTTGTCCTTGAGTGTATCTGGATGCCATGAGTTATGAATTCTACTTGCATGTGCCTTAATTGCACAAGTAATAGTAAGTGCTACATAATGGTAGAAATCACAACTCATAGCATCCATATACACCTATGCACAAATACATGTTATCCAACATATTAGCACACACATGGTTTTCTAGTGCTAGTTTGTTAATTGCCTTTGATTAATAGTTCAAATGTACACAAGGATAATTGTAATTATTTCTTATGTTAATATGTTAGGCAATATGTGCTTGTGCATAGGTTGGTGGTCATGAGGCAATACCAGTGATGGCTTTAAATTGTCATGCATTTTTGCAAGTCTTTTTGCCATGATAGTGTATGTGCAATTGATTAAAACGGTTCACTTGAAATAGTTTTGCTTGCTGTTTGTGTTTACAAAGTGCAAAGAATGAGACAATTATTGCTATGGCTTTCCACAAAAATATCTCGCCGATGACTAAAACATACCAAGCAAACAACAATTCGAGATTTTGTAATTGGAAAACTTAGACTGAATGCTTAGCAAGTTAGGAAATTGTATCTTGGGGTTATAAAAAACTATCTCAAATATGTTTTAGAATTCATATTGCAATGTTGCCATAAAGTAGTCAAGTATAAAAGCCACATAAATATTCATTTTGCAATTGGATGGGGTCATTCTATTTCCATTTTCCTAAGTTTATTTCATTTCGTTGTCTAGCACTAACTATCAATTGTTTAATCAAACCTCATGCAAGCAGAAAATCACAACACATGGTATCCTTATAGAATTATGCACAAATACATACTGTCTACCATATTAACATGGACATAGTTTTCTATTGCTTCTTTGTTAATTGGATTTGAGTTATAGGTGAAATGTGCACAAGGATAATTATAATTATTTCTTTCTTTTAAATGTTATGTATTTAAAGACTAATTAACTGTTACCTAATTAATTAGATATGAGATGATAGAAGAGTAAATGAGAACTAGACACTGGATAAAAATGACAAAGTTAACATGCGAATAGCAAGATGCGCAGACTAAATACTCATTGCATTCCAGGGCACCACATTTCACTGAGAAATTTTGTCAAACAATTCCCTTGCCCTGTGTATGCTTCTATATTTTGCATGTGTGCCTAGGAGGAAAATAACCACGACATCTGATAATGGTAAAATTCCTCTATCCTTCATGCTTTGCTGACAACAAAAAAGCTCAAAGCAATTGTAGAGTTTGGGTTCGCTTCTCTAAATTGGATTTGCTTAATAGTTTCCAAAGCATTTTGAACACATTGTCCTTAGATTCCTCCGAAGCTCTCACTATGGGACAAGTTCAGACCACATTGGCTCCAAAGCTCTCATTATGGGACAGCTCTGCAGAATGGACAAAAGGGTTTCTACATAATGCCTATGAAACCACATTTCATAACAAGTTGTAGCTGTTGCTCAATGCTAAACCAGCTGCTAATGAATAGAAAAAGCTTCAAAAATCTCAGTTAACATGTAAAGGGCTGATAAATATTGATCTTCCAGCTGGATGGGGTCATTTTACTTCAATTGTTTAGCACTTATTCTTGATTGTTTAATCCAATCACATGCAACCTGAATTCAGAACAGCTAGCATCCATACACACCTATGCATATATACATGCTCTCTAACATATTGATATGCATATGGTTTTCTACTGGCACAATCCTTGAACATTCTTTAGGTGCAAGTGCTAGTTTATTAATTGGCGTTGATTGATGGATAAAATGTATACATAGACACATACTTGCACACATGCATGAATGCACAGATGCATACATACATGCATGGATGTACACATATATACATGCATACATACATACATGATTACACACATACATATATATATGCATATATCCACGTATTAATAGATCCCTTAAAATATGCATATATTCAAATGACCCCATCGAGTTGGGGAATGAATATTTATGTGGCTTTTACATGATAGCAATAAATCTTATAAATATGCATATATGCATGAGGACACATAGCCATAAATGAATCTATGCATTTGCATTTTCATGAGCATTTTAAAACAAAAATGATTCAGAAAGCCACTCCCATGGGTAGCAAAAATAGATAAATGCCAATTTTTTTATATAAAAAATAACTTACGAAATTGAGATCATATATATAAAAAGCAATATGTTAACATGCTGAAGTATAACTGGCTGGCGCCATCCACAAAAAAGCATTTAAAGAAAATTCAATAGTAATCTGTTATATACATACATACATACATGGAAACATAGATACATGCATTCATATATACATAATTACATGCAGACATATATACATGCATACTTGTATGCATGGATGCATATGACTATATTTCATGGGATTGTTAAAGAGTTCACTTGCTTTCTATATACTTTCATATTTTGCATGTGTGCCTATGAGGACAGTAACCATGATATTTGACAATATTCCTCTATCCTTTATGACAACACATTGGTTCCAAAGCTCTCTTTATGGGATAGTTATGCAGCAATTAAAGATATATAATCTTTATTGGTCTCACATGCACCAAGTACAATGAGCAAAAGGATTTTTACTTAATGCCTCCGAGACCCAAATGAATCCTTGGTATTTCAAGGAAAGATTCGAATGGATAACACTTAAAATGATCTAAACTATGATTTTATAATCAAAGTATCCAAATGCATTGAAGCAATGTGAAACCCAACTTCCATTTAAGATGTAAATGAAAGTAATAGAAGAAAAATACACTGCTTCCGTTACCTAAAGCATTTTCAACACATTGTCTAGCCATTGTCCAAAATATGGTTTTCTATTGGCATACTCCTTGAACCTTCTTTAGGTCTAACTGCTACTTTGTTAATTGACTTTGATTGAAAGGTGAAAATGTGAAATGTGGCCAAGGTTAATTATAATTATTTCTCTCTTTTAATTGTTATATATTCAAAGACTAATTAGCAATCCGAACAGCCTCCCCTCTAGTCATATGCCATTCAATGCATTCATTTTGCATCAATGAATTATGTACCTTCAGCCACTAGTTTTAGTCAAAGTATGCATATGGATTCAGAATCAAACTCTAAAAATAAAAAAGACTATGTTTAAATTATACAAGTGCAATCAGCCAGCAAAGAAATTCATTGGATAGTAATTGCATTTCTGATGTCCAATTGCTTGATTTTTATGAACCATATAGCATATGCCACTCACAATACCCATTTGTAAAGATTGTCCTTGTAACAAGAAGCAACAATATGACTACAAGTACAATCAATAAAGTGAGAATCTTGAATTAACCTTTTTCTTTGTCTACTCTATGCAATTGTAAACAAAGGAGAAGGTTCATTCTAGAAACTCACCCTGTACTCTTTTCTTGAAGAATTTGCAACAATTGCACTGCTACACCACCTCTCTTGTTCCAATCAAAAGCATTGCACCATGTAATAAGCTTTCATTAGAAAATGAAGACCATTTGTTTGTTTTTCTATAAGAATAGCAATAAAGCTCAAGGAAATGACCAAAATGCAAAGAACTCCCAAAATTACAATTACAATGAATAATGCTCCTAGTGCGATGGATACTATTAGCCAAAACCAATAAAACACTAGCAAGCATTTTTTTAGATTCAAGAGACGCAAGTATAAATGTAAATCAGATTAATCATACAAACTATTTACCACAGGTTCTTGTACTACAAATGTTTTGGCAATGAATTTAACTGCTCTTTTGCATGAAGTCTAAAATTATTTCATCAAGCAATATTACTTGACTGCTTTATGGCAACATTGCAATATGAATTCTAAAACATATTTGAGATAGTTTTTTATAACCCCAAGATACAATTTCCTAAGTTGCTAAGCATTCAGTCTAAGTTTTCCAATTACAAAATCTCGAATTGCTGTTTTCTTGGTATGTTTTAGTCATCAGTGAGATCTTTTTGTGGAAAGCCATAGCAATAATTGTCTCATTCTTTGCACTTTGTAAACACAAACAGCAAGCAAAATTATTTCAAGCAAACCGTTTTAATCAATTGCACATACACTATCATGGCAACAAGACCTACAAAAATGCATGACAATTTAAAGCCATCACTGGTATTGCCTCATGACCACCAACCTATGCACAAGCACATACTGCCTAACATATTAACATGCACATGGTTTTCTACTGCCACTTTGTTCCTTGAATTTGATCGATAGGTAAAATGTGCACAAGGATAATTGTAATTTTTTCTTTATTTTAATTATTATGTATTTAAAGACTAATTAACAGCTACCTAATTAATTAGTTATCTGATGATACAAGGGTAAAAGAGAAATATGGAATTGACTACATTCACATGAGTGAAATGTCACATGGACCTATTAGCTGACACACTACATATACTTTGACTTTTGAGTGCTTAATCCATCTACATGCAAATAGAAATCACAACCCATGGCATCCATACACACCTATGCACAAATACATGTTGTCTAACATATTTTCATGCACATGGTTTTCTACTGCTACTTTGTTAATTGGCTTTGATTAACGGGTGAAATGTCCACAAGGATAATTATAATTATTTCTTTCTTTTTATTATTATGTATTTAAAGACTAATTAACAACTAACTAATTAATTAGATATGAGATGATAGAAGAGTAAATGAGAACTAGCAACTCGATAAAAATGCCAAAGTTAACATGTGAAAGTCAAGGTGTCCAGATTAAATACTCATTGCATTCCTCGGAAGCACATTTTCCTGAGGAGTTTTGTAAAATAGTTCACTTGCCTTATAAATGCTTCCGTATTTTGAATGTCTGCCTATGAGGACAATAACCATGATATCTGACAACATTCCCCTATCCTTTATGATTTCCTAATAGCGAAAAAGGTCAAAGCACTTGCAGATTTTGGGTTTACTTCTCTATACTGCATTTGCCTAGCAGTTTCCAAAGCCTTTTGAACACATTGTCCTCACATTCTTCCAAACCTCTCATTATGGGACACGTTGTCAACACATTGGTTTCAAAGCACTCATTATGGGACAACTCTACAATAATTGAAGATATCTAATCTTTACAGGACTTAAATGCACTAAGTAGATTGGAAAGAAGGGTTTCTACATAATGCCTATGAAACCACATTTCTTTGACGAGTTTTGTCAAACAGTTCACCTGTCTTTTGTATGCTCCCATATTTTGGATTTATGCCTATGAGGACAATAACTATGACTTTTAACAAAATTCCTCTATCCTCTATGCTTTGATGACAACGGAAAACCTCAAAGCAACTGCACAGTTTCAGTTATTGTTGACACATTGTTCCAAAGCTCTCATTATCCCACGCATTGACATAATTTTGGTTCCAAAGCTCTCTTTATGGGACCGCTTTGTAGTAACCAAAAATATGAAAACTTTACAAGACTCACATGCATAAAGTAAAATTGATAAGACAAACTATTATGATTATAGAAGATGAATTTAAGGAGAAATAACTCTTGATGTTTGGAAGGATGAGTGGGTCTTTATGACTATCTACCCCTCTGTCATAGAGGAGACAATTGAAGCAAATAGAAATGGCCATAATGAGTTTCATGGGAAAATTAATGATGTGGGATTTGTGCTCGAACTTCGGGGGGAAAGACATCATGTCAAAGGGTTCATGTGCCTGGTCTAAGAGTCGACATTTTGCATGCATGTCTGCCAGGGTAGTGGCAACTATTCTGGAGGATTCAACTTTACGCATGTCAATTTGCATTTGTTTTAAAATTTCCTAATGCTTCTTCATAAGAGAAAAATAATAATAATAATAATGAGATTTCATTTTTTTCATATATCCTGCAATAGGAGACCACAGCTGGAAGATCATGCTCCCTCTTGGCTCCTCCTTCTCAGCTACCTCTAGTTCAAGTGTTTTTCGAACAGGATAAGTAAGAATGGAGAATGATGACGTGCAGATTGAGGTTGGTTGGGTCCCCAAATGTTGCTTGGATTTATGAGTGTTTTTGGAGAGACCACAAAGATGTATTTTTGGTGTTGGGGTTTATGCAATCTGATCTTTATTTTGTAATTAGTTTTGCAAAGAAGGATGAGAAGGGAATTCTTGATAGGGAGGTTAAGACAGGGATGATTCGAGTCTTACTGGGAGTGGCTGATTGCAATGCTAATTTTGTTGTCCATCGTGACCTGAAGCCTTCCAATCTACTAATTTCAGCTGATGGAATTCTCAAGGTTGTTGATTTTGGCTAGGTAAGTAGGATTTTCTTATTGCTTGTTGTTTCAGTTATTCAGTTGGGTGTTGCAACTAGCTCGACCCTCTCTTGTGGCTCCCATTATTTGTGTGGATTAGCTCTCATTGAGTTTAAATTTGGAATGCACCATAGTTATAATTCTTCATAGGGAAACAATACTATATATGGCTGTATTTTATCATCCTCTAGGAATAATAGATTTTATTTGTATCCAGCATACACACTTTCAGCACTTTCAAGTTTTCTATATATTATTTCTGGGTTCAAAGTTTCTTTTGATTTGTAATACTAATCTAATTAAATATTTCAAAAAATCTATATAATTAGAAACCCCCACTTTACAAAATTGGCCATATCTAGTTTGCTTGAGTTGAATTTGATCTTACCAATATCCATCTTAAATTTTGAGCACAATTGCTTCTTTGCTTTGTAGTTGGAAATGAAAGCCCCAAGTATTTGGTATTCGAGGATATGTTTATGTACATTGTTGCAGGGATTATTCTAAAAGTTATTTTGCTCAAGAATAGGATGGTCAACACTTAGAATGCATAGCCAAATTAGTCTGAGTATTTCATGTGGGGGTGTGCCCTTTGATATTTTAATTTTGAAGCTATAATGGTCTTCCGGCCTTGAAGTTAATAGCTGGTTTGTTATTTTAAATATTAGTATTATTTTACCGAGATAGAATAATATTAATAAAACCCTTATAAATTTCAAGACTTTGTTGTTGCACACAAATAAATTGTCAAAATAGACTTTTGAAGAGGAATTCATGTTAATAGTTGGTAAAATATCTTTTGGAATCTCTCTAACCTATGCATATTGCCTGTAAAATAAAATATAAACTTCATTTTATGCTCTTCACGTCGTCAGACCTTGACCTGCAAAGTACTTCAAACCAGAAATAAACCCTATGAATTTTACAGCACAATATGACTTTCTGGCTCAATAGAAATTAAAAATTTCACCCCCGACTGATAGCCTCACCACTCTCATGCAACTTGTCTACCTGTACAGAAAAACTAAAATTTGAAAAAAAATAGGGTTACTGAAATGAGCAGCACCCAATTTACTTATGTTTCGGATATGAAAATCACATTTAATTGAATTTAATAATTTTTCCCTAATTGTTAATTTATTGTATCTCGTTTTTATTGCTTACACCGTTAAAAGACAAGAGGGTTTCTACATAATTCCTATCAAATGCAAATGAAATCTTCACACTTGAACGAGAAATTGGAATAGATAATACTTAAACTGGTTTAAAATAAAACCCTACTTGCATTTCTCGTATTAAATAGAAAACAAGAAAAACTCCTCCGTTATCGGCAACTCTCGTTTCTCGTACCAGTGCCAGCTACAACTCTACAGATCTCACCTTTCCGTACACCACGATAGAGCACTATAAAACCATAACCGTTATACTTCCATGGAAAGAAACTGAAATTAACAAATTATCTTCTCGAAGTAACTCATTTACGGGGTCTAGACTGCAGCTATAACATCGCCTACTCGAGTCCTACGACTACTACACTCGAACAGGCTTCAGGAACTACAAAAACAACACCATAAAGTAATAGGATGCATAGCAAGTGGCTTATCTATATTCAAATGACCAGTACCCTGGCCGCAAGCCATTCGGTGCCTTCACCTCCGGCCAGATGCCATTTAATGGTACATTCATGCATTATGTAAATCACCCACGAGTTTATTATAAACTATACCTTTGCTTACTTTAATCGTCTGCTGCCTTCCCATTTCCGTGTTACACAAGCCATTTCATATGCATTCTCATGGATTATAACCTCTATGGCGCGGTTTTCCAAAACTATGCCTTTGCTTCATTATTGTCCCAATCTCGTTCCATTTTCTGAGTTTTAAAGCAAAATAGGTTATAAAGCTACTCGGGCGAATAGAAAAATAGATAAATGCTAATTTTCCAATATATAAAATAGCTCTCCAAATTCAAACTATACAAAAAAATAAGTAATATGTTAAATGGCTAAATGTGATTGGTCAATGTTGGTGGTTAAATGCATTCCGGGCGAATGCATAAATATTCACCACTGGCGGGCCATTTAGTACATTCATGCATTAAATGCGTCTACCCTTTAGTTTATTATAAATACCTTTGCTTAACACTGCTAACGATAATCTCTTTCATTTTACGTCTTTAATGCATTTGACCATTTCATGGATTATGTACCTCTAGCCGCCAGTTTTTAAACTATGCCTTTGCTTAAATTTATTTAATCAATCTATGCGTTCGCATTTTCTCGAATTTTTAAAACGAAAATGATTTATGAAGCTACTCGGATGAATAGAAAAATAGATAAATGCTAATTTTCCAATATATAAAATAGCTCTCCAAATTCAAACTATACAAAAAAATAAGTAATATATTAAATGTCTCAAAATCATGGATATTTCAATACTTGATTCTTAAAAGCCATTCCAGTGAATATAAATATTCTGCATTAATGAACTAATAAAAAAAAATCCTTAAAATTATATCTTAATATCTTTTAAATAAATATATTTTAAAATTTCTACTCATTTTATTTATTATTTATTATTTATTTAAAAAGGGACTTCATCATTGCGAATTGATATATCGCTGTACACTATGGATAAGAAGGGCAATCTATATCAACTTGTACCTAATATACAACCGACATGAATAATAATGAAGGTTAAGCGAATTCATAAGGTTGTTAATATTAATAATAATAATAAAAGAATGAAAGAGTTAGGCAATCACATGTATCCAACCACCACCACGAGGTAGCTACACTTTCCACTTACGCCAACATCTTTCTTTTCTTTGAATTTTTTTGTTGATAAGGCCTTCTTAAAAACAATATTATTCATTTATTTTTGATATAGTTTTTTATTAAGTTATAATAAAACTAAGGTAAAAAAAAAATATATATTTAAGTATAAAATATAAAAGAGAAAAGTGTATAGGCTATATGTTTTTAATATTATTGTAAATATAATTTGAATGTTTAATTTTTATATTTTATGTATTTATTGATTGAAAATTTGAAGGATTCAATCTATTTTATTTTTAAAGATTTTGAGTAATATATTTTATAAAAACTCTTATATTTTGAATTCGATTTTGTGTGTGGATCTCTCATCTAAATGGAATTACTCTTTTGATCTTATCTTCTAATTCAAAACTTTTTTCTTGCTTTCTCAAGTTGACTCTTGGAAAGAATTTAATCATTATCCATTAGATTCTGTGGCACATATTTTGAATTGATGACCAAGGATCTTGTATTTAAAGACGAGTCTTAGGTCATTAGTTCATAAAAAGAATAAATAAACTGGGATGTCAAACATTGTTAACCATATAGAGATCCACAACTTGCATCACATATACTATACCTTAATTCATCATCTAGGCAATTTGCATGTCCATTGTTTGGCGTGTTTTTCCATCTTGTTTATCACATTGAAGTTTGTCTGCCATCATGGAATTCAAAGGACTTTCCCTCTATCTATAATAGGCCCCTAATGTTACTTCTTAGCACCACCTATTTTTAGTCATCAATGAAAGTGTAGACACACATGTACTAACAAATAAAATATCCAGACATAAATATGCAACAGAAGTAGACCATGAACAATCCCATCTAAAAACAAATCATGCTTTTTAAAATACTTGTTAAAATACAAACGATATTAATTCAACTACAAAAATTAGATTTCAACCTCAATTACATTCTATAACTAATTATTCTTTATCAACTTCTTAAGATAGATAAAATTGAACTAAACTATTATATCCATCTCATTTCTAATTTTGTTTAGCTCTTAACTATTTATTTAACTCTAATTGTTATCTTACTTTTTATCACTTTATTAGCCTAAATGAAGCAAACTTATTTTATTTCCCTTACAACATATATATAGTAAAGATATTACTTTTCATCTTAACTTTATCAAATTAGATTTTTATATATTATTTATTATTAATTTACAAACATCAAATAATTTACATAATTAGAATTTAGTTAGAAGATAAAAAATAGTTTCTTAGTAAAAAATAAAATAAAAATACACATTATCTAAAATGTATGGGTTTATTGTTATGAGTACATATGAATTAAAGGATTAATGTTAATTTATATGAAACATTTATGTTTGTGTAGAGGTACTTATTTTTGTAATTAAATTATGTAATAGATAAATTATGATTTATATTTTTTTGTTAGTTTTGGTTTAGGCACTTAGGGGTAGAAAAAGAGAGCATGAAAGCTCAAGTTCTGGTAGTCATTAACCTCATTATATTCAACACAATATATAGGATTTCTCAAACTTTAAAGTTGAAATTCTCCACACTTCTATCACCAAAAATTTTTCACACCTTGACATTTACTCATACCCACAAAATGCTAGAACCACATTTCTAACAAGCTAAGATTACTATCTATATTATATCATCTGTGAGCTAACAAGAATGCATAAGAGTATAAAACTACCAAAAAGAGATGTACTAGAAAATCAAACAAATTCCATTAAAATCTAATGTCAAGAATTTGGGGGAAAATTATAGTAACCAATCCCTAAGCCCCATTCATGAGAAAAAAAAATAGAGTGCATATGGTAGAGGAAAAATTACATACTCATGTCGTGGGAAAATTATATACTTGTGCCCCATCCCACACCCTCCCCCCGATGCACACAACTCCAAACAATAATTCACAATTATTATCATTATCACATTTAGCAAGGGAAACACCCTCTAACTATTCATCTAAATCAACATCACAACAATAACAATTAGAGTATCTCACATGAGCTTTAGAAATAAGATTTATCTTTAAACTCTTTATCACCTCATCAACTTCTTTGTGAATCTTGCCACACTATTTTGTGATTCATGAAAGTCTTCCAACTATTAATTGAATGATATTTATGCCTACATTCAAACACATCTATATTATCATACATTAATCAAAATCCCACCACCTTTGAAAGTATAGATACATAACTTAAGAATTGAGCAACATCAAGCATATTTGTCTACCCTAAGGACTAGCATGGTCTAATAATAGTTTAATTAATGCTTCTCTTATGCTCACACATGAAGTGTCATCCATGCTTTTAGCTAAATCCCAAATGCACATGAGCCATGACCTTAAATCGGGGTTGGAAACCTCCTTCTCAAGGTATTCCATAAAATTATCAATCACATTCTCACCATGCACATGCTCCTTCCTCACTTTCCTCTCAATATTAACCTTCATTTTCTCCTCCAAATTGTGGAACTTGTCTCTCCTAGTGCCAAAATAAGAATCCATCATGCACAATGAGAAAAGATAGAGACACAAACCTAACAAAAACATTACCACTAAAGGCCACATGCTATTCTTTGATCTTAAAACAAATTGACATATCTTCATAAGATTACTTATGCCAAAGAAATAATGATTATAATAGCCCTTCATAGTTTGGTGGCATATAAAGACATCAATGCTCCATCCCCTTCCAATGTACAAGCCTTAATTTTAAGAAATAGTTGATAATAGGAGATCTACCACATTCACTTTGTATTATCTCTCTTTTCCACATGACATAAGCTCATTACTAGGTAAAGGAACCTTGGAGGTTTTTAATTAATAAAGAAATCACCTCCTTTGGGGTGTTAGTTTCCCAAAATATATCCTCATTATCAAACTCTATTAGTTGGTTTACCCCTTGATTAGTTGTGTATTTTTCCACCTTATTCCCTTGTCTCTTAAAATTCATTGTTTTCAAACTTACTAGCCCTTTCTTTTGCTTTTGAAAGGATTGTCTCTATCAACCATGAATGACTCCTTTAAGTGGTTGATTATAATTCTAGAATCCCCCTCAAATTCTAACATCTTCCACTTCCAAGACCAAACAATATCTATCCCAAAGTGTAAAGTGTTAGTGTAAGTTTTTATTTTCCTAGTGAGTTAATTTATTTTTCCTTAGTCCTAGGTTTTTCCTACACTTTTGGTGACCACTATTCCATATAAAATCACTACCTAGCTTACGTGTGTGTGTTTGTGTGTATATATACATATACTTGCATACTTTGGCATACATGTGCCTTGATGCATGTAGTCATTATTTTGCAAATTTACTTTGAGCTCCTAATGCAATCTTGTCATCTTGACATTTGCACATCTCTTGGAATTTTGGGTCTCAATTATCAGTTTTATAGCTTATCTCTCTCATAGAAAGCTCCTGGTTATTCATCTATTTTAGGTTTCTAACATGGTATCAGAGCACAGATTTTAAGATTTTTGAGTACTTGCATTCTTGATTAAGATATTGGAGCTTTTTTGTATGATCTTGTGAATTCTCGTATGCTCTTCTCTTGCATTTTAATATGATCTAGAGAATCAAAAAGGAATTATGAAGATCTATTAATCTTATATTTGCATGTGTGTTTTTGGTGAGATCTAGTGATTGCAGCTATTCTAGCTATAGTGGCAATTTTTTTTTTGTCTCATTGCATTTGGGAGGCTCGAGAATGTAGATTATTGGTTTGATGAATATGGAGATTCAGTAACCCCTTTATTTCTCTTCTCAAGAAGATGTGTGAGGTGGTCAACACATTTCTTCATACATTTATGTTCATCATGGCCGAGTTTCTTACAATAATCATACTTAACCTTCTCCTTCTTAAAATTTCCTTGATTTAAAAAAGTTCTAGTGTCTACATTAGAAGTAGGCAAAGATACATCTAAAGCATTATATCCTTGGTTATTTTGTTTCTTCCTAAGGGGAGGAACTTCGTTCGACAATCGTGGACCATCTTCTACATCTAGTTTCAGGTATCAATTGTTGGATCTCTTTGGGGAGGCTTCTTTGTCCTTCCACTTCATTTCTCTCTCTATTATGGAGGGGCATACTTCCTTTTGTGGGAGGGGATTTTTGTTACACCTTGTGTGTTATTATCTATTTACTATTACCTAGTTTGGTAAATTACTTCAATAAATGTGAATGTGTTTTTTTTATGAATTCTAATGGAAATATATTGAATGAATTTTGGATTAGATTAAATGCTTTATGATTCAATATATGAAATATATAATGTGAATATGACATGTATGTGAGGTATATAATGCATTGATTCGGCTAACTACTGTTATGGTGAACCAAGCTGAATGTAGGAACAAGATCAAGCCTCTGGAAGAGAGGGGAACTATCACTCTAGAGAAGAACTTGGTTTGGTAACCTTTAAATTCGGCCTTACTGAGCTTTCACACACTCACACCCTAGTTGGTCCTAGTTAAGTCAAGTCGGTCTGAGTAATGGGTAAGTGATCTTCTATTTTGATTATGAATGTTTATATTGAATTATGATCTTGTTTTATGATTGTTTGGAATGAGGATGTGATGAAGTCTTGAAGTTGTTTTGAAGTATTTCCTTGAGTGTTTACTTGTATATCAATGAGATACATGCATTTAATGCATATATGTGTATGTGTGTGTGTCTTTGGTAAACTCATACATGTGAGTAAATGCGTACATGAGTACACGTTGGTAGACGTACCTACGCATACTCATGGATGGATTGCCCATATGCATGGGAATATCAATTGGACTAAGTGACATAAATATATATGTATATATGATGATCGATGGAATTGTATGTTTGATTGTTCTATAAAGATATTGAAATGGAATTACCTACACATACATTATATAGATATATACCTAATACTATTCTTTATATTTATATACAATATAAATATGTTTGTTAATAAAATATATTTGATAAACTTATGGAATGAATATATATATATACATATATATATACATATATATATCTCTTCATCGTCGATATTATTTTCATATACCCTTATATATTATCAAATAACTTATGGTGAATAAAGCTATATATATATATATATACCTAATACTATTCTTTATATTTATATACAATATAAATATGTTTGTTAATAAAATATATTTGATAAACTTATGGAATGAATATATATATTAATAGATAAATGTGTATATATATACATATATATTATCAAATAACTTATGGAATGAATATATATTATTATATGTATATTGATATATATATACATATATATATAATATATTTGAATTTAAAGCTATCGATATAATTCCCAAGCGCATAAGTAGCACTCATTATTATTGTTATCATTATGAAGCAAAGCACATATGGTAACATATGGCGCATAAAGCATATAGCACATAAAGTATATGGCACAACGTTTGGAGGAGAGAAGCCAACGCATAAAGTCTTTAGAGACCAAGTCAAAGCATGAAATAAAGCACGTATGAGATAGTGCTATTGTGTAAACATTTTAGAATGTAGTTAATGTTGTTTAAAGAAACCTATAGAATATGTCAAGCCTATGCCTATGAAGGTGGCACCAAGTAATAAGAGCTGGCACCATATTTTCTTGAGGTTAAAATGTAAAAGAAGTCTTTGAATTCATATAAGCCTACAAATAAGTGTTTAGACTTAGTCAAGTGCAAACTTGGTAGCATTTTACAATGGAATTCAAATTAGGAAACCTATTTTGAGATTGTTGTCCCAAATATCAAGTCGACTCATCCAATTGCATGGAAAGTATTGTCATGTGTTGCAAAACCGTGAGTGATTCATTGAATGAGGTTGAAAGGTGGCAAAAATACTTACTTTTTTGTAGCCTTCGGTGCTCACAAATTAGTATAAATAGAGGTTCCCATACTACCAATTGTTACACTTATCATTTTGATTTTTTTTGTGTTATTTTCCTACAAATTATATGAGAGTGAATTGAGAACTGTGAGATAGAGAGAGTTGCTTGTTATTTTATATTGTTTTGTTCAGAGATCTAGAGAGAAGCTAGTAGAGGTATTTTGGTTTTTCGTGGTGGAAGTAGCAAGCAATATTGAGCCATAAAGCTAGGAGGGAAGATTATTCAATTGGAGCTTTAAAAAGGCATGCTAATTTCTACTCCCTTGTTATTATGTTAGAAAGTTTTTATATTATGATGTCATGTTGAAAAGATTATCTTTTAAGTGTGTTTGATGCTTGCAAGTCTTTTGAAGGATCTTTGAATGTCTCTTATTTTGGGAAACCTTTCTTTTAGGTTTATTTGTATATAGTTAATTATACTATAGAAGGGGTTTTTAACATTTGTATACTATTTATACTATTCATAGAATGTCAGAACTATACATAGTTTGGTAATGCTCTAGGTGCGTAGCATAAGATAGAGTTATATTGTGGAATTTATAGAATGTTATTAGATATAAGTTAAAGGGAAGGTTATTCTTGGGGTTAGCATAAGTCCACATGAAAGGGGATAACCTTAGAATAGGATACTAATGGTCAATACAAATTGGGAAATGGCAGTGGTGATTTAGAAGACCTCACTCGAAGTTACTGGGTGATGAATCTTTGGCCAAAGTAGTGTAGGTAGCCACTATCTACAATGTCAGTTCATTGTGTGATCCAATTTACATTCTAGGTTGGGGAAATCATATATGAGGTAGTAGACATTATGGTAGCTCTGGATTTGTAGGACACATCACTATGCTCAGAAAAGGCTATTTTGAAGGATGAGGTTACCAAACCAATCTCTTTGTCGAAGGGTAGGGCCATCTACCAATTAGGTAGATGTGCAGGGGACCATAGTTAGTCTATGGTTGATGGAAAAGCACTTGAGTGATGCTTCTCATCATGTAGTTGGCGGCCAAGATTTGGGAGGACATTTTGGACCATTTGTATTTCTAGTTCTTCTAAACTTGTTGAAGCAATGTATGTAATCATGAGTCCATCTATATGAAAATTATAATATGAAATGTTATCTTGAATATATTTATGTAAAGTTAAATCACAATTATATTATTGGAATGATTCTTTGATTATGCAATGGAAAAGTTTGGATAAATTTATATTTCAAATGATGCATTTATTATTGAATAAAAAAGAAAAAAAATTATTGCTTTACATTAGATGCATAGTCAATTACATGTGGGTAAAACTTAGTATATTTACTAGGAAGGACAATGGGCATGTTATACTTTTTCTTCTTTGGAAGGGATTTTATATGTACATGGGTACCTAACATGGCATTATTTTCTGGGACCCATCATCTTTTACATCCTCCTAAGCTATGCTTAAGGGGGGTGTTGGTGTAAAATTTTATTTTCCCTTAGTCCTAGTTTTTTCCTACACTTTTATTAAGCCTGCTTAGGATAATAAAGTGATATTATTATTTAATAACTAGGATATAAGGTGATGAGTTGTCCCCATCCTTAAAGGGTGGAGCATTTACCACTTTTGGTGGTCACTTCCACTTTTGGTGGTTAATTCCTATTGTTTGGATTTTCCGCCTCCATCATCTCCTTAGTTCTATATAAACTCACTACCTAGCTTGTATTTTTATATATATTCTTGCATACTCTTGCATACTTTGGCATACATGTACCTTGATGCATGTAGTCATTATACTACAAATTTTCTTTGAGCTCCTAATGCAATCTTTTCATCTTGACATTTTCACATCTCTTAGAATTTTGAGTCTCAATTACCAGTTTTATAGCTTATCTATCTCATAGAAAGATCTTGGTTATTCATCTATTTCATATTTCTAACATAAAGCTATCATCTTAGTCATGTTATTAAGATCCCTCTCAAAATTAAAGGATCCTACCAATAATAGTTATCCCAAATCATCCATGAAGACTACATATATCTTGTAGACCATAGTTCCTTTTAGCCACTCCAACAAAGTTAAAATTGATCCATCCTAGCTTTTGGGGGACACCAACATGCTTCTCTTGTTTCTTTCCTAGTTTAGTCTTCTTGAATTTTTTTATCCATTTGAATCTTTATCATGATTCAATCCAATGGATCTCCTTGTCCTCAATTGACCATTATTCCTTATCCCTAACATCCTCAATTTGTTGTAAAGTGGATTCAATTTCACTCCAAATTTTCTCCTCCAATTTATCTTTCTCCTAGAATATCCTCATGTTCCTTTCCAACAAAAACTTCCAAATTGTTGCCACAAGGAACAAATAAAAAATAATCACATGCTAGGGGATATGATTCTTAATGTCCAACTTCTAATTAAATCCAACGTATTATTCAAAAGAGGCCCCTTATACCTCCATCTCTAAAAAAACTAAGCTCTAAATCTTTGTTGGAAAGGGGGTCGTGAATGAAAATGTGGGAATTGTTTTCTTTTCTTCCTTACAAAAGCAACATGTAAAAGGGTATGATCTCCCTAGCTTTCTCAACCTATCCCACATGAGATCTCCCATGAATCACAACCAAAAGGAAAGCACTAACCTTTGAAAGACCACTAGCTATCTAGAGAAAGGAACCCCCATCCCTCGCTCCTTGGTTCAAATCATTGAATTCCTATTTAACCTCAATCTCTCATACTTTTGTCTTATTCCAAACTAAAGTGTCCTCCTTATTCTCTAAGGGGATTGGTCATTTATTAAGAATGGATCTAATCCTCTTGCACTCTACTCCCAACCCCAGGTAGGGGGGTTAAGGTTAACCCAAGGATTTTTATCTCTAAATCCACCATATAATCAATCACCCTTTCCCCTAATACTTCTCAAAATGAAATACCAAGGGTCCAAGGTCTTCACAACATGAAATATCATAACTTCCAATCCATATCTCCCTTAAGAAATTCACTTTGTCTTGCTTCCTAATTCTCTATATTACATCTTTCTTCACTCTATCCATGAACACTTGTAGAAATTTATAAACCATTGGGACCCTTAATATAGAGTCCAAGGAAAAAAAATTGTCCATTAGGCCCCCATCTAGCTACTAACTCTATAAATCTTAGGCTCCAATACCTATCCTTCTTTGAGTATTACCACCATAAAAGTTTCATGCATAAAGATATATTTGTTAATTTTGAGTCTCTAAATCTTTGGCATGCCAATTTCTACTAGCTTTCATGGCTTGTACAAGTTATTTTACTTTCTTTCACCTCTATAATATTTAAATTTTTGTGTGATCACACATTCACTCTTTGATAGGGTTAAAGATTATTTGTGTAATGCCCCAAGCTTTCACATAAGACATTAATAGGAAAAAATAAGACAAAGAAAAATTTCAAGTTACAAGTGTAATACCAACACCATACTCGATACCCTCATGCATAAGATCAAGACATACACATAGTGGCACACAGGGCATACAATCACCAATACATTGAACAAGGTGACATAAGTTGAAGACTTACTAACCATTGGTCAAAGCCACCATGATGATCTCAAACAATAAGATTTGGTGGAGATTTAGAGTTCCATTCCAACTTGAAATTCCTATAAATTACTTACCAACCACTTTCATTGTATTCTATAATTTTAAAAATTAACTATTCTACACCAATTTAGATTTTGGAGTTTTCCTGTACTCTTTTAACATATTGGAATTTGGGGTCCAATTTATACTTTCCAAGAACCTTATACTTTAGGGTTTAATTTGCAATTTTGTGATGTAGAACGAGTTAAACAACTAAACATGTTTCTACACTTCTAAATAGGACATTGCATCTAAGATTTAAGAAATTTAAGCTAATTTAAACTAAGAATCTTCAGAAATCTGTCCTATTGCTCTCTAACTCTAAAGATCTCTCTAATCTACTTTGCTCTCAGATTTTAGAAGCTAATTAGACTATTGAAATGACACTTAGAGAATGAGAATTGAACTATTCTATTTCCTATATGATTAAATGATTAAAACTACTGTGATTGCAGCCATGACTGCAAATGCTAGATGCTGGATGAATGTTGGATGGATGTTGGATGAATGCTGAATGCTTGAATGCTGGATGAATGTTGAATGCTTGAATGTTGGATGCTTTGGAAAACCTGCAGAGTAAGATTGCATAAGTTAGGATCCATTTCCTATAGCCAAAGACATATATTTATAGTTTTTATGGCAGCACATTTGCACAGGAATACGGGATAAGAGGCTGGGATTCAATCTGGAGAATTGAATGGCATGGGATGAGAAGATGGAGTTGATCATGGAGGATTGTTTCTCCCCATGAAAACACCAAGCAAGATGAGAAGGGAGGATTGATGGAAGAAGATTGAGAGGACTTCCTGCAAGTTTGTCCCTGAAGCTCTTCTCGTGAATGGAAGTTGCATTAATTAGATTTTTAAAAAATCTAATTTTATTGGTGAGTGAATAGTGTAAATGATTTATGCATAAATTAAATATTTTTAGTTTATTTAATTTTAGCAAAAGAGGAATAAATAATTTAATAAATCAAACTATAGGATTTGTTTATTAAATTAAAATATTTGGAAAGTGATAATTAAATAAAAGATTCTTAGAATATCTTTATTTAATTAAGAAGAAATGTGATGAGGTAATTAAATAACACAAATTATTGAAGCTGTGTATTTAATTTAAGATAGAAGATGAGGAAGTAATAATGATAATAATTAAATAAAACAAAGTTTTTACTTGTCGGTTTAATTAAGAGAGAAATAATATGATGAAAATGATAATAATTAAATAAAAATAAATTTTTTTAATTTTGTTTTATTTAATTAGGAGAGAAATAGAAGAATTATTAATGAACTTAATATAAATAAATATTTCTATTTATTTAATAAGTAGATGAATTTAGGATTAATTAATCAAATAAATTATATTTAATTAATTAGGTTTCTCCAAACCATTTTTAGGTGGCTACATTTTTTGCCCCTCTTTGAAGTGATGTGTTTACGCATTGCTTCAAAGAATGATTTTGCCTTAGCTGCCAGTATTGACGAAAAGTTTAAAATATGCCCCTGATTTGCCCCAGATGTTGAATTTTGAAATGATAATGATATATGCCCCCTCGGGAGATAAATTAATGAATTTTGAATTTTTTTATGATTTTTCAAAATTTTGAATTTTTATGATGATTTGATGATGACTTGATGAAGAAACAATGATGAAACAATTTATCTCCTGATAAAGAAATACTGATTCCTCTAGTTGATTATGATGATGATTGATGATCCTGATAGCTTAGAAGATTATTGATCTCATGATAGGTGAGATTAAATGATTGATTGATGATTGACCTCATGATAGGAGAGGATCAATGATTGATTGATAATTGACCTCATGATAGGTGAGGATCAATGATAGATGCTCACAAGATTTGATCAAAGTCTCATCAGAGCTGATTCAGATTTGATTAGGCAATGTGGTTTGACTTCTTTGATTGATATGATATGCCTCAATATAGGAGTGATTAATGTACTGAGACTTGATGATGCAAAATGATGAATAGGCTAGGAGATGAGATGAGGAAGAGATAATGGAAGGAGAAGATGAAAAGTAAGAACAAATGAATTCAAGGATAAACGTGATGTTGCCCCAGTCAAGTTGTAAGCCAAGATTGATTGATGATGATGATGATAAGAGTGTTGTTGATGAGGGAAGGATACATCCCAAAGCAACACAAAAGGATAGGGAAAGATACATCCCGATGATGATGATGATTGGATCAAGGCTTGTAACAAGGTTGGGAACAAAACCAAGGATGCAATTAAATGATTTGTGCTAGACATAATAGATTAAGATTGGATGGAATTTGAGATGAGTGAAATGAAAGAAAATGATTCAGAAAGAGGTGATTAGGAAAACAATTATATATTATCCTAAGAATTATTGAAGAGATAGTGATATGATGAGGAGAGGGCATACATGTAGCTTTTGAGATTGAAATTGGTAGCTTTGAAACAATCTATAAATGCATATGCAAGACTAATATGGATGCAATCTATTTTATCATGTAAATCTATTTTACCATGCAAATCTAAGTTTCATTTCAACAATCTTTTGATTTTGCTTTGTATCATCACTGAGCTTTAAAAATGTTGAAAGCGAATACAAGCATCAATGATACAATATAAGTCCATGATGACCTGAGTATTTCTTTCATGATTTTTGATATTGCAAGCGAACACAAGCATCAAGGTATGAGATAGACCAATGATGACCTGAGCATTTCTTGCGTAAACAGACAAGAATTAATCATTTTCTTAAGTGAATCGGAATGTCATCCATGATGCTTGGTAGAGCACTTCCCGCGACAATTCACAAAATAATAATGACTAACTCACAAACAACAAACAAAGAAAAGGTATCATTCTCCTTCCTTGCTTCTCTAGTTTGATACATCATCGAGTAGCTCCAAAGAAATGATAAGCAAATGATAAAGCACAACAATTCAAATTCTACTTAATGTATTTTCAAATCATTATTCAGATTAGATCATCGATGTTGAAATGTGTGTGCTGATGTTTGCATGATATTCTCAGATGTTTGACCAAATGATGTAACCTAAAGACCTATCCTAGGGGCCTCGGGGACTGATCAAAGATTAGTCTTGCCTACGTTATACCTTGAGATTACGTGAATTATTGAAACATAGACTCCACTTTTTGGTGATGTAAACTCTATTTTATATTTTGATTTTCTGATGTTTTTGGATTTTGATTTTTTGATGATTTTGGATTTTGATGTATTGCCACTTGATGTTGTCATGTTCGACTACCTTTCCATGTAAGCTGAAAGTCTATTTGTACCAGATAACACTAGGATGTTGCCCCCAAGCCAAGGTAAAACATGGTATCTCTGCTATGATATGGATAGTGATAATGATTATCCCAAATGATAGATGGAAATGATATGAAAGGAAACAATCATAACAAAACTGTACCTAATAGATAGAGGAGTTTGGTGAAAATCACAAGTAACGCCTATTTGCCAGGTTTTCATCACTTGTTTTTATTGTGTCCTCTTTCCTTTTCTTTTGTATTTTTATTTTTATATATATTTTTTTTATTTTTCTCTCTTTTATATCATCATGACGCCTGTTTGCCAGGTTTTCGTCAAGACAACTTTATTGACCGTGCACTATATATCCTCAAGTGTAGAATCGCCTGAGATGAATGCTATTCATGGGCTCCTCCAACATGTCTCCTTCTGGTGTAGATAGCCGGTATGCTCCTGATCCATAGACTGATATGATAACATAAGGTCCTATCTGGTTAGGTTCAAACTTTCCCTTCTTTTCTC
>VDFB02215952.1:0-13085 GCA_007258455.2 Sequoia sempervirens
AATGACTCTGTCAGTAGCCTCTCAGCATCGTCTGATCAACTTGAAATGAGGGCCAAACATAGGTCATTCAAACATGCAAAATGATGAAAAAGAGCTTCAACCTGAAAAAGTAAACCTAGTCAAGATGAGGATAGACTTTGTTGAAAAAGTAAAGAGATTTTGGTGGGAAATTGGTTTGAACCTCCCAAAATCAATGGGATTGGGTGATAACTCAAAATCAACCCTAATCATGAGTTGTCTTCCTCTTTTGATAGATTCAAGCTTGAATTCTTATATATTCAATCCTAGGCGTCCCATTCTTCTTATTCGTTTGTAGGTTGAAGGGTTTGAACAAAAAAATGCTCTCCAAGGACGAATTTCTAAGATCTGAAGGAGTTTTCAATCGTTCTTCGTCATTTTTTGAAGATCGGGAGTAGAAGAAGTTTGTCTTTTCAGAGGTTGAATCTAGCAGAGCATATTTTCAGAGGGGGCAGCAATAACTTCTATTCTTCCTCTAATCTTCTTCTCTTCTGTCTATATTTCTTGCATGTCATAGTAAACAGCACATTATCACAGATCTTATCAACTAGGTATGATCATCATAGTTTTTCAGAGAAACCCATCTCACCAAATTTTTCAAAATCAGCAAAATTGCCGCCCCTATTTTTAGGGATTTTTCGGAAAAACTCATCAAATCAAAATTCCAACGAACGAGGCTTGTTCAACTTTGAAGCACGAACAAAACCCATGTGGCAGAATTTTTCCGAAAAAAATACTTCTCAGCAGGCAAAGCTATTTTTAAGGATTTTTAGAGTTGTCTAAACATACCTGTGTTTACAGTGAGTTTTTCATAGAATGACAATTTGGCATACTTGGGCTCCAGTTGAACAACCAGATATTTCTCTAGCAACTCTCCAACTAGATCTTACATACATTGAAGGAGAGCAAACGGACATCATCAGTAGCCTGCGCACGTTTATCTTTGAAAATAATACATCACCTGCTTAGTGGAGAGTCGTGGCTATTACTCTAGACAAAGAAGAAAGAAAGGTTGATCTTGCAGCCAGAAGGCTAGTGCTACCTCCACCCGTGTGGCAGAAAGCACCCTGGTTTACCAAGTATGTATGGAGACACCAAAGTTATCAAGAGCAGCAACTTGCGCATGGAGAGGAAATGGTATAGTGCCACATAGTCTCCTTCAAAGCATTGACCATCCGTCGGCGGAAGAAGTCAACACTTGCATCGAGGATCTTTTGACCAGGGGTGGTGAAATGTTAAAGGAAACCTAGGCAGGGACGTCCTAGTCTCTAGGAAGGCATTCATGATTGGTAGTTAGTTGACTTGATGACTCATTCCAAGTTAACTAATTCCCCCCTTTATTCATGCATGTTGTTATCATGGAATCTAGCAGCGCTCGATTCACGGATAACCCCCCTACGAAACTTGTCCATTTCTTAGGTTCGTGCAGTTTAGGCACACAAAACGAGGTGATTTTCAATCCACCTCGAAATGCATTCCAAAGCCTCAAACAGTTAGTTTGAGCATCCCCCTATGTTTGCCTCGCGAAGACCTTCGAAACGAGCTCCTTTGCGAAGTCTCACTGATCATACTTAGTTAAATTGGGAAAGATGCAGTTGTGCCAAAAAAGTGTGCTAACTCATCCAAATTTTTGGCTAAGTGTTGAAAGTGCAGGGGCGCCAAAAATCAGAGACCCTACATAAAAAGTGATTTTCCAAAAATATGTAGAAGCACTTAAAAAGTGCACTCTTACACATTGTTGCCCAACTCATCCAAATTTTTGGCTAAGTGTTGAAAGTGCAAGGGCGCCAAAAATCAGCGACCCTGCATAAAAAATGATTTTCCAAAAATGTGTAGAGGCACTAAAAAAGTGCGCTCTTACACATTGTTGCCAGACTTAGCCAATTTTTTACTATGGCATTATTTTTAGCACCTTTGCACTTTTCCAAACTTAGTCATTTTTTGTGCAATGGTGCTGAATTTTAGCACCTTTGCACTTTTTCCAGACTTAGTCATTTTTTGTGCAATGGTGCTGAATTTTAGCACCTTTACACTTTTGGCAGTTTTTATCTTAGTCTCTTCAAACTTGCTCTATTTCCATTCCGAACCCCGTTTCTTCGCTCCCGCACGGTTTTTCGTGCCTAGTTGCTCGTTTCACGCTTGCTCAACATTTTTTCTCGCTTCACGCTTCCCAATGCTACTTTTTCTGCTAACGTCTATTGATTCACCATCCTTGCAGTTTCTCTCCAAATTTCATCAAGTGATCCTAAAGGTGACATCTTCTGATCTAGTGAACTATCCCAGATCTACAAAGAAGCCGTTATGCAGCAAGTTGAGGATGATAGTTTTTCCCAAAGCCTCAATACATATCATTTGCGATATACGGTTGACACTTGATAATCTCAAGACGCATCTTCGTGGGTGCAAGAAAATCCATTCATTTGCTAGAGGGTTGATCACGAGAATTCACACCATTGTGGATTACACCGTTGGTCCGGATGAGAAGTTCGTGAGGGAGACCAGGAAAAAATATGAAGACTTCCTCGCCCAAAGCAAGGAAACATGAAGAAAGTTCCTGATCTCCAGTGTTAGACATTTCTAGTGCATCCCTTTATGCATCTTGTAAATATTTCCTGATATCTTAGATGTCTTTTTGTAAATTATAATTGCACCAAGTTCGAAGATGTAATCTTTTGAAAACAAATTACACTTTGACTTTGGTCAAAGTTAGGTGAGATCTCCTTAAATCGCTCACCTAACTTTCCTTGATTTTCTCAATTAGATTCTTAATTTTGCTCATCCCTCTTTCTATATAATGTGAGGGATTTCTTTTGAAACGGGATCTTTAAGTATTTTGCAACGAAGTGCTGACCCTTTTGAAACAAATTGTGAAACTTTGTGTTCATACTTTGCGAACAAAATCAGATCAATAAAGAAGAAGATTGCAAACCAGACTTTGTGTTGGATTCGATAATCTTATGAATTCATCTCTTTTGGTGGTAATTAGTAAGTGATATCTGAAAGACTCTAAGCAATTCATGTAAACTTTGTGTTACATCTTTTACTTAGATTTATGTTTGTGTTTTGGTTAACTATTGTTGAATGATCTACAAGACTTTGTGCTTGTAATTGTTCATGCTCTTTGATAATTTGGTTGGATGATCTACAAGACTTTGTGCTTGTAATTGTTCATGCTGTTCAAGGAATTGCTGCATCTAAGAAGACTTTGTGCTTCTAACGTGACAAACGACATACTTTTCACAGATCCACCATTGATAAGGCTACGAAACGACTTTGTGCCTTAGTGAGCTTTCCCTTTTATTTTACTAGTTTATTGTTAATCACTTCTGGTACCTCTACGCTTTTCTTTGACAAGATAGAGGTATTGGCATTACTGCTTGTTTGTTTTGAGTTATTGTGAATTGAGAACTTCCAACAATGAAGCATTGTAAACATCTTCTCTGAAAAAAGAGAAAAGTATGAATGTAACACACCCCCCCCACTTCGTAAGTATTGTGTACATTTTGTAGTTGCTTTGTTTGTTTTACTATCGCTTCTGTCAGCAGTAAGAAGGGCGCCTCCCCTTTCCGAGAGGAGAGATTCATATCTCACATAGCTGTGGCTGAAGTCCTAGTTGTGTAATCTATCGAAAAGCTGATTACATAATTTTCACCCAACAGTTTTTTGGCGAATCCGCTGGGGACACAATACACATTCTAAAGCCTCATGCTTTCGTTTGAAGTATACCTGTGTCCTTTTTTATTGTAATTTATTTTCTTGTAAGTTTTTCAAGCTTTCACGAAGGACATGTAAATGGCTGCTCAAGGTCCTTGGGGAAATGCTTTTGGTCCGTTGAGCCTAGTTCTACCCCTACATGCTCTTCCTGAAGGTTCACAGAAGAACTTTCCCAAGTTTTTTGGTGATGGACAACATCTTGACGAGCACGTTGTTGCTTTCTACATCGCTTGTGGAGTTCATGGTGTTGAATACGAAGATGTATCTGTAAGGCTGTTTGTGGAGGCTCTCTAAGGCGTTGCTGCAGATTGGTTTTATCATTTGGCACCAAGTACCATCACAAACTGGGCAACTCTCATAGCCAATTTTGAAGGAAGGTTCAAGCCTCCTGAAGACGCTCATGCTTTGTTGGCTCAACTCACCCAGTTGAAGAAGGAATCTCACATGCCCATGCGCGAGTTCATTGCTCACTTCAACAAGTTGACACGAAGAATTCCAACTGTTGCTCAACCTACACCTGAGAACTTGAAATGCTTCTTTGTAAATGCTCAAGTGCCTGAGGTTGGTTACCTATTGAGAAGAGCACCCGCAGCTACTCTTGCAATGGTGCAGACCTTGGCGACAAAAATTGAAGATGATCTCATTCTTGCTGGGCAAATAAAAATTGAATCAAATGAATCAGAAGAAATCCCTTCTTTGGAGTTATTTTCTTCCATCATGAGGACGGATCCTATGGTGCAAAGGTTGGTAAATGAGCTACTTGTCCTCAAAAAGCAGCTAGCTCATAATTTTGCTGTTGGGAATCAACACAAGTTATCTTCACCTCTGAAGAGGCTTGCTGTTGAGGTACCATTAGTAAAAGCAGTACCGAAGCATCCTGACTCCGATCCAAGTAATCTCGCTATTCTCTTCCAGGAAAAGGAAGCATACATAGCAAGCGACTCCCATTTCTGGTTTATGCAGTCTTAGAAAGCCATTGATGAAAAGCAGGACGATGAAAGTCATTTTGCTGAAATTCAGGTAAATGAAGACGATCTTGTCTTGAGATCTCAAAAAATGGACATGCACAAAGGTCTCAGTCAGTTTAAAAAGAATGCATATGTGTTTCGAGATCATGAACTTGAACACATGTTGCATAAAAGAACTTCCCCAAGGCATGATGAGGACCTTCTTATAAATTATTCAGATTTTTCCAAGTTTGAAGATGGTGAACATCATATTGAGGTATGCAATGCAGTCATATCTTCATCTGAATCACATGAAGGAGATCATTCTGAGCAGCATGAGGTCACCATGGTTGATGAATCAGTTGTTCAAGTAGCAACTGGTAAGAAGCATTCAATCTTTGACCGATCAAGGGAATGTCCCAAAAGACATCTTGCTTGGTTGGAGGCCAATGGGAAGATAGGGGTTTTAGTTGCACCTGAGCGTGAAGATAAACTTGAGGATGCAGCTAAAAATGTATTTGTAGAGGTAGCTGAACCTATTAATCTCTTTCTAGAAGCAATGCCTCAACTTCATCTACATGTAGCTGCTAATGATCATGGAAGGCCTTACAAGCTGTTGAAGAAAGGCAACTATTTTGTTGAACCTGTGAATGGTTTCATTTGAGAAGATTTCATTGATGGATAGTTTTAATTAGGTAGGTTTTTACCTTTTCAATAAGTGCGTTTGCATAAGTTTGCGTCTTGTTTTCGTAAATTTGCTTTTCGTCGTTGTCACCTGACTCCAAACCCAATGGATAAAGGCACTTGAATTTTGGAGTTCTTCTCCCTTCCTTCGTTTCAAAGAGCGGTTGAAGGAAGATCCCCAACAGGAGCCTGTTGTTATCATGGAATCTAGCAGCGCTCAATTCACGGATAACCCCCCTACGAAACTTGTTCTTTTCTTAGGTTCGTGCAATTCAGGCACACAAAACGAGGTGATTTTCAATCCACCTCAAAATGCATTCCAAAGACTCAAATAGTCAGTTTGAGCATCCCCCTATGTTTGCCTCGCGAAGACCTTTGAAACGAGCTCCTTTGCGAAGTCTCACTGATCATACTTAGTTAAATTGTGAAAGATGCAGTTGTGCCAAAAAAGTGCGCTCTAACTCATCTAAATTTTTGGCTAAGTGTTCAAAGTGCAGGGGCGCCAAAAATCAGCGACTCTGCATAAAAAGTGATTTTCCAAAAATATGTAGAAGCGCTAAAAAAGTGCACTCTTACACATTGTTGCCTAACTCATCCAAATTTTTGGCAAGTGTTGAAAGTGCAAGGGCGCCAAAAATCAGCGACCCTGCATAAAAAGTGATTTTCCAAAAATGTGTAAAGGCGCTAAAAAAGTGCGCTCTTACACATTGTTGCCAAACTTAGCCAATTTTTTACTATGGCATTATTTTTAGCACCTTTGCACTTTTTCCAGACTTAGTCATTTTTTGTGCAGTGGTGCTGAATTTTAGCACCTTTGCACTTTTCTTCCAAACTTAGCCAATTTTTGACTATGGCATTATTTTTAGCACCTTTGCACTTTTTCCAGACTTAGTCATTTTTTGTGCAATGGTGCTGAATTTTAGCACCTTTACACTTTTGATAGTTTTTATCTTAGTCTCTTCAAACTTGCTCTATTTCCATTCCAGACCCCGTTTCTTCGCTCCCGCATCGTTTTTCGTGCCTAGTTGCTCGTTTCACGCTTGCTCAACATTGTTTCTCGCTTCACACTTCCCAATGCTACTTTTTCTGCTAACATCTATTGATTCACCATCCTTGCAGTTTCTCTCCAAATTTCATCAAGTGATCCTAAAGGTGACATCTTCTGATCTAGTGAACTATCCCAGATCTACAAAGAAGCCGTTGTGCAGCAAGTTGAGGATGACAGTTTTTCCCAAAGCCTCAATGCATATCATTTGCGATATATGGTTGACACTTGATAATCTCAAGACGCATCTTCGTGGGTGCAAGAAAATCCATTCATTTGCTAGAGGGTCGATCACGAGAATTCACACCATTGTGGATTACACCGTTGGTCCGGATGAGAAGTTCGTGAGGGAGACCAGGAAAAAATACGAAGACTTTCGCGCCCAAAGCAAGGAAACATGAAGAAAGTTCCTGTTCTCCAACGTTAGACATTTCCGGTGCATCCCTTTATGCATCTTGTAAATATTTCCTGAAATCTTAGATGTCTTTTTGTAAATTGTAATTGCACCAAGTTCAAAGATGTAATCTTTTGAAAACAAATTACACTTTGACTTTTGTCAAAGTTAGGTGAGATCTCCTTAAATCGCTCACCTAACTTTCCTTGATTTTCTCAATTAGATTCCTAATTTTGCTCATCCCTCTTTCTATATAATGTGAGGGATTTCTTTTGAAACAGGATCTTTTAGTATTTTGCAACGAAGTGCTGCCCTTTTTGAAACAAATTGTGAAACTTTGTGTTCATACTTTGCGAACAAAATCAGATCAATAAAGAAGAAGATTGCAAACCAGACTTTGTGTTGGATTCGATAATCTTATGAATTCATCTCTTTTGGTGGTAATTAGTAAGTGATATCTGAAAGACTCTAAGCAATTCATGTAAACTTTGTGTTACATCTTTTACTTAGATTTACGTTTGTGTTTTGGTTAACTATTGTTGAATGATCTACAAGACTTTGTGCTTGTAATTGTTCATGCTCTTTGATAATTTGGTTGGATGATCTACAAGACTTTGCGCTTGTAATTGTTCATGCTCTTCGAGGAAATGCTGCATCTAAGAAGACTTTGTGCTTCTAACATGACAAACGACATACTTTTCACAGATCCACCATTGATAAGGCTACGGAACGACTTTGTGCCTTAGTGAGCTTTCCCTTTTATTTTACTAGTTTATTGTTAATCACTTCTGGTACCTCTACGCTTTGCTTTGACAAGATAGAGGTATTGGCATTACTGCTTGTTGTTCGTTTTGAGTTATTGTGAATTGAGAACTTCCAATAGTGAAGCATTGTAAACATCTTCTCTGAAAAAAGAGAGAAGGATGAATGTAACACACCCCCCCCCACTTCGTAAGTATTGTGTACATTTTGTAATTACTTTGTTTGTTTTACTATTGCTTCTATCAGCAGTAAGAAGGGCGCCTCCCCTTGCCGAGAGGAGAGATTCATATCTCACATAGCTGTGGCTGAAGTCCTAGTTGTATAATCTATCGAAAAGCTGATTACATAATTTTCACCCAACACATGTTTATCTCTATTTATGGGGGTTGTTTGTTGTTGACTTCTAATGATTGTGGATGTTTGTTTTGACTCCACTAATTTTGGATGACTTATCCAATAAATCATGGATGCTTATCCTAGTGACAACTAATGTATAATGTGTCATGTCCCCTTCTCAGTGACATCTCTCAGAGGACAGGATTGGCCTATCACACGACCCTCGTAGGCTGATTGATTGGATAGAGGGTCACTTCGGAGCTTGGCTCAGCTTCAGTTAGCAGAGATTGATCAATGGTCTTTCGATCTGGCTCAATCGGAGGCTTTTTGCAGAATTGCTATTTTTAGCAGTTCCTGGCAGGCAGTGTGGGACCCCTGCTATTTTTAGCAGTATGGCTTTGGCGGCATCCGAAATCACTTCAGAGTTCGTCAGCATCAGACGGAACAAGAAACAGATAAGTAACGGGAAAAATATTAATATTTAATTACATTGATTAAATATTGATTAGTTAATGATTATAATATAAAGCTATAATTTAAAATTATAACTTAAGTGATTTGCCTTGAGGGGTGCGCCATCATTAAAGGGGGGGCCAGTTTGACATTTGATTTATATTAAAATATTTAGCAGGAGACTATTGGAATATTAAAATATTAAAATGTGAATATTTTATCAAAACCCTATTCTTAAGGAAATCGCACTTTTCAGCATAAGAGAGGATTTGCCTTGGGTTTTGAGCCATTATGTGATTATTGGATTTTGAGAACTGATCAAATTGATCTGAGCACAGACTTTAGGGTTTGAACTCGACTTCCTTGGGGAACAAGCCATCTCCAGCGGAAAGCAATTCAGAGAGTGTGAAATATCACTTGATCTATTGCCAGCAGAGGTTTTCTCATACAGAGGAAATCATTGATCTTCAGAGTTACTTCATTTACAGAGTTTTTAGCTTATTCTTTCATTTAGAGATCATCTATTGACTTGGGCGCATCATATTCAGAGACTTAGGCGTTAATTTGAGGAGGTCGTACCAATCATTGAAGCTGCTATACCTGGCCATACCTGTACCAGGCCGTACCATCTTGTCTGGAGCCGTCATTTGCTTAGAAGGTGAAACGCCTCTCTTATTGGCTTCTTTTCATCTCCAGTATTGGCGCACACTTATTGAGCAACATCAGGGATCATCAGACAGAGAGAGGAGAAGATCTTTCATTGCAGCCGTACAATTCTGTACCCTCAGCTGTGGCAGAAATACCAGGTTTTCCTTCAATAAAATATTGTTATTCTTTAATGCATGCTTCCAGATTTTAATGTATTGTTGCCAGTTGATCTAATAAAAGCAACGCCTTCATTCTACCATGTATTTTTGATGCATATTGAAGATCTATCAATTTTTATAGAATTTATTATTATTTCCTTGAAAAGCCGTACTTTTCATTTATTGTCAAAAACCCAAAATTTGCAAAAAATCACAAAAAACATCAAAACTTTCAAAAAAACTTCAGAAAGATAGTCGGAGACAGAAGAAGGGGAAACTAGGGTTTCTACAGTGGTATCAGAGCTAAATCCTGCCATCCTTAGGGTTTAGCCATCACATGCAGCCAGAGGAATTTGATACATACAGGTATTATACACGCAGAAGTGCCTTGATTGAAAGGCAACGCAGTTTGAGCAGACAGTCAGAAATCATGGCTGACAGGAATGATAGGGCTGACAGGACAGACATACCTAGGACAGAGATCCCACAGAATAACAGGGATCAGGATGATGCTGAGGTCTTGCTTGCACTCAGGGATATATGTGCAGGTCAACGATAGTCGACTGAGGTATTGCAGCAGTTGACAGTGGCATTACAGAGATTGGGTACTCCGAGGAGACCGTCACCACATCGTGACGATGACAGAAGTGAGGCAGGGTCACGGAGAGCTCCTAGGACTGTGTCACGGACAACCGATAGGCCTACTAGGCCTACTTTCACGAGACAGGAGCCCGATGAGGCTATACCAGGTGATGAGCACGAGGATTTGTTTGCTGATAACCTTATGGCAGCGAATGAGGAGTGGGAGTTGATACCTCCTGCAGTCAGAGAACGGATCTATTTTGACCGTTTTGTTACACAGAGGCGTGAACACAACAGGGCTCGACAGGATTGGAGACCCCGACAGCAAAATCATGATCTCAAACATGCAACCAACAGACTTAATCTGGTGATGTTTGATGGTAGTGGGAAGATGACAGCCCAAGCTTGGATTAGCAAGCAGTGCATTTCCCTCACTTTGCATCCGATGGCGGAGAGAGACGCTATTAGATATGCTACACTGCACCTCGAGGGAGTAGCATACGACTGGTGGCACCACGGCATGGTGACCTTACAGCACGACAGGATTACTACCTACCAGGAGTTCGTGGATAGATTGGTAGAGAGGTTTGACCGGAAGGATCCAGAAACCTACTTCAGAGACTTAGCACAGTTGAGGCAGAGTGGTAGTCTCGAGGCTTATATCAGTGACTTTCAGAGGCTATCCGTCATGGTTCCGAGCATATCTGAGAGGAGATTGGTAGTACTCTTTATGGAGGGTTTGACCGAGCCACTGAGAGGCTGGATCAAAGCCTTTGATCCTCCATCATTACAGGAGGCGATGAAGAAAGCACGTAACATGGAGTTCGCAGCCCCGTCAAATAAATTCAACTCCAGGGGTTCTTCATCGTTCAGAGATAACAAGGGCTTCAATAAAAACAAGGATAAATCTGATTATAACAAAGACAAATCAGATTATAAAAACGATTCGAAAGGTAAATCAGCGTTCCCACCTTTGGATCGTGAGGCCCTGAATGACCTTCGCAGGAAGAAGCTTTGCTTCTACTGCAAGGGACCATATGATGCCAGTCACGATTGTCCTCTAAGACCTAAGGGCAAGGCAAATCGTGTGATGTGGGCATATTATGAGGACTCAGAATCAGAAAACTCCGAGCAGCCAGAGCATTCAGATGATTCAGAGTCAGAGGCTCCAGAGCCTAGAGCAGAGTCAGAGCCTGAGCTTCAAGTGCAGGAGGCCCGTTTGTCTAGCATCCAGCAGGAAGGTTCTTTCAAGCTTCGTGGTGTATTAGCAGGACAGAGGGTCATTACCCTATTGGATACAGGAGCCACGCATAACTTTATAGATGCTAGATTCGTTGAGAAACGAGGACTCATTACTGAGGATTTCGAGGGCATCAGAGTCAAAGTGGCAGATGGATACACTTTGAGATGTGAGCGCATGATTAGAGATCTCCCTTTATGCTTGAACAACTATGAGTTCAAGGCAGATTATTATGTTGTTAATATGGGAGACATTGATTTAGTCTTGGGAATGAAGTGGTTACACTCATTGGAGGAGGTCACACTTCGTCTCAAGGACATGGAGATTCGTTTTGAGGTCGATGGGAAGACACATATACTTAAGGCAATACGGGACAGCGACCTTAAAACAATTTCCTTTCGCTGAATGGAGCGGCTAATGCGTCATGACATGGTAGAGTGGGCTGCAGAGTGTCATCTAGCACCTTTACAGGAGGGACAGCAAAAGACAGAATATCATCCGGACATTCAGGAGTTGAGAGTCAAGCATGACAAGGTGTTCAGTGATATTCCGCCAGGTAGACCTCCAGACAGAGGGATAGAGCACATCATTGAGCTCGAGGAGGGTGCGAAACCCGTTATGATAACTCCTTACAGGCATCCTAAAAGATTAAAGGATGAGATTGAGAAGACAATAAAGGAGTTACTTGCTATGGGTCACATTAGACCAAGCAAATCACCGTTCGCTTCTTCTGTTGTTCTGGTGAAGAAGAAGGATGGAACGTTGCGCATGTGCATTGATTACAGGGTCCTGAATAAGAGGACAATAAAGAACCGATACCCGATACCGAGGATTGATGAGTTTATTGATGAGCTCCATGGTGCCTGTTATTTTACTAAAATTGATTTACGGTCGGGTTATCATCAGATCAGAGTCCGTGAGCAGGACATAGAGAAGACAGCCTTCAGATGTCATTGTGGGCACTTCGAGTTCGTAGTGATGCCATTTGGGCTCACTAACGCGCCAGCCACCTTTCAGTCTACGATGAACAAAGTATTTCATGCATTGCTGAGGAGGTTTGTGTTGGTCTTCTTCGATGACATCTTGATATACAGCCGGACTTGGCAGGAGCACTTGACTCATTTGGAGACAGTGTTGAGCATATTGGAGAGGGAGTCCTTGTACGCCAAGGAATCCAAGTGCGACTGGGGAATGACCGAATTGTTATATCTTGGTCATATTATCAGTGCAGATGGAGTGCGCATGGATCCTGAAAAGATCCGCGCCATTGATGTTACGGCAAACCTGACACAGGTGAGAGGGTTTCTCGGTTTATGTGGATTCTACCGCAGATTCGTGAATGGTTATTCACGACATGCAGCCGCGATGACAGATTTGATGAAGAAGGGGGCATTTGTTTGGACTTCTGAGGCACAGGAGTGTTTTATGAAGTTCAAGGAGCTGATGACCACATGCCCTGTTTTGGCACTACCCGACTTTACGAAGCCGTTTGAGCTTCAATGTGATGCATCAGGTGAGGGCATTGATGCGGTGCTTATGCAGGACAAGCACCCGATAGTATATGAGAGCCGCAAGCTCAGAGGACCCGAGAGATTGTACAGTATATATGATAAGGAGATGCTCGCGATTATGCATGCGTTGGCAAAATTTAGACAATACCTTGTTGGCAGCAAATTTTGCATCAAGACTGATCATAACAGTCTGAGACACTTCTTGGGACAGCGAGATCTCAATGACAGATAGCAGAAGTGGGTCAGTAAGCTGCAGGCTTATGACTTTGATATTTCTTATATCAAAGGGACACAGAACGTAGTGGCAGATGCACTTTCACGTAGACCGTACTTGAGCACTATGGTTCAGATTTCGGAGGATTGGAGGCATATGATAGTGGCAGAGTATGCCAAGGACAGTTGGGCCTCCAGTGTTGTTGAGGGATCAGCAGTTGATACCAGGTACACACTTGTGAATGACTTGATCATTTACAAGCACGGGATATTTCTGATTCCCGGTTCAGAGGCGAAGAACATGGTTATGCGAGCCTTTCATGACATCCCTACAGTAGGACATCCCGGATACTTCAAGACTTACACGCAGATACGGGAGA
>VDFB02215954.1:0-21330 GCA_007258455.2 Sequoia sempervirens
GGAGAAAAAAAACTTTCCTTGATCCACTTCGACCTTCTGATAACATCATCCAAACCCACTATCAAAGATGGTTATTCTTTTGTATCGTGGGATAGTTTAAATTGTAATGTTCTTAGTGTTGATCCCCCTTCTGAGGAAGATGATTACGCTTATGATAAAGAGGATAATATTGGTAGTTTTGTTAATAAGGATGATGGTGATCCCATAGAGGAGAATAATCCCCATTGCTGGAACAATGCTCTATATGAAGATCGTCCTCCTTCTCAAGATTTACAAACATGTTATGGTTGTGGCTTTAGGCTTGCCTCTAAATATGGTTATGGGCAAAAAGTTGTAGGTGTAACAAACAAGGAATTAAAGTACCTATAGAATTCACACCCTGTAAGCATAATTTAGGGCTTGGTTGCTTGAATGAACAATCTAAATGGAATCCATGGTTAAGTAACATGAATTCTTCTCAACCTCATTCTATTGAAAAGATTCATCCTCCATTGTCTTCTATCTTGTTGCCTTCTTGTGATCATTTGAGTATTTCTCCACAAGTGAAAGGGTTGCTTCCTACTCATTATTTATTTGAGCAAGAGTGTATTTTTTTGTGGCTTCTAAAAGCTTTCCTAGCTCTTCCTCCTCCTACATGTAAGAAATTTCACAAGCATGATAAAGAATAACATTCTTTCTATGCATACCATTGAGTGCTTGGCCATTCCACTAGTGAATGTAAGGCCTTGAAGGATAAAATACAACAAATTTTTGATTCTGGTGCCATCAAACTCTTGTTTGATTGATACACCCAACTTTTCTTTGCATGACAAGTGATATCGAGGTTTATCTCTATCCTGTATGTTCTAAGTATCTTACATGGTTCTCCTCCCTTATATGCTAGAGGTAGTGATAACTTGTTTCAGAGATGTCTGTCCTTCTTAAGGACCCCCTCTCTTGTTTTTCACTTCCAAACGTGTCCCTTGAGTGGGACCCTCTTCATGTTAGGTTCTTGAGGGATCCCTTTGAAAGCTTTTATCTCAAGTGAATTCATTAGCATCTAGCTTGGGGGTTAGCCTGACTAGATCTATCTTTTTTGTGACTATCCTGCAACATAGCTTGTAGTAGCCATAGGCTTCTCTGATTAGTCTTACTCTACAAAACTGAGAACCTATAGATCTCCTTTTCATTAAGCTTTCCTAACATGTTTAGTCTACGAATTAACATGTTGCTTTACAAGTGCGCATGTGAAGCCACTTTCCAGTTTGACTCTACGAAGTCCCCTTTCACTGGGTTTCCCTCATGTGAGAGATCTTCGCGTATGCCTCCTTGCAGGTCTACAGGCCTGTAAGGCACTTACTTTACTAGGTTTCCCTCATGTAAGAGATCTTAGTTGACACCTCCTTACAAGTCTACAGGTCTATAAGGCACTTGCTTCATAGGGATTTTTTCATGTGAAAGATCTTGGGGGATACGTCCTTGTAGGTCTGTGGGCTTGTAAGGTGCTTGGTTCACGAGGCTTCCTTCATGTGAGAGATATTGGGGGTTTCCTCCTTGTAGATCTATGGGCCTATGAGCCACTTTCATCCTGTAGGATTTTTCCATCATTGGTCTGAGGGCCTTCGGTGTACTTTGTGCAACTTTGTAGTTCTACGGAGCTACAAAATCCTTTTTGTTCAAACCTCCTCAAGAGAGAGTACCTTTGGAGCCATCTCTCTTATATTTTTCATTCCTCCTTTCTCTCTCATTGATCATTTCTCTTCTCTCTTCTCTTCCCAATTGTATCAATTGTATATATTGGATTGAAGATCTACATCTTCTTCATCTTGAGTATATGCTCTTTCTCTCTTCGACATCTGTTGCTTCACTATCTTTTGGGTGTATGCTTCTCTTGAAGCAATAAATCCTTAAATTTTTCTCTTCATTTAAGAATTATTTTATGTGTTATTATTTTTAATTTGGGGATGAGGCATAGTACTAAGAAAACCTTTTATATTGAGGTCTCTTTCACTTTCTTGACTCAAATCCTTTAGTTTTTTGTGTGCTAACATTGTTGTCTACTGTAGGTTTTCCTTGTCTAGTGTGTCTTTTTTGTAGGTCTTCAACCTAGGGGCAAGCTTCCTTTGTTCGAAGAGATGTCTACTTCCTCTATAGTATCCTTTTGGAAAAATTATGTTATTTATGTTTAGTAGATTTCCTTTAGTGTGCATATTAGTGTAGATTCATATGGCCACTAAAGTGGGGGAAAAATGTAATGTCGTAAAACTGCACCCCTTCAAATTTCACATACATTCTTGTACGCACTTTAGTGTCCACTCCATTAGCACTTGCGTAGGTTCATTTTAGCCCCTGCATAAGCCTTTTTTCCCTTCCTAGGATGCTCAACACCCATTTTTAGTAGCTACGCTTGTGCGTTAGCTCTGGATTGAACCTTGTGCTTTTCCCATTCATGTCATTTTGTAGCATGATGTGTCTAGACACCAGTGTGCCACATAGATGTCCATGTGTTGCACTAGCATCCTATGATGTTTCAATGTTGAAACAACCATTTCCACACATGTTTTCCACTTGTCACCTACTTTTGTTAGTGGTAACGGCTCAGGATTCCTTGTAACCACTAGGGAAGCTTCATTTCCCTCTTTAAAAGTCATTTTTTCAACTCATTTGATCTCTAACTTCACCTCTAGCTTCTTTCCAACCTTGGCTTTGGCATTTTTGTTATTTTTCTTACACAACTCTGTAAAGCTTGCTACAATGGCTTCAATCCCTCACGTTCTCACAACACCCTTTGCATCTCTTGGCTCTCACATTTATCCCTCCTCTTTAATCCTTGCAATTGATACTTCACTTATCTTCTACTTGTGAGTATCTTGTGATTTGTCACATATCCTATCTATTGCATCCTTACTTTGTGATACAGGTTCTCCTTCTTGAGTAGGGATTGCTTTTATCACTCATATTTTATGATATGGGTTCTCCTCCTCAAGTGGGGATTGCTTTTATCACATCACATGTGCTTACTTTTCTCACTCTCTCTTTCTATCTGGCTATCTGTGGAGGTGGGAACACCAAAATGGGGGTTTGACTGAGGTAAACCCCTATACAGCCCCAAAATTTTCTCTAGATCTTATGCATGTAGGTTTTGAAGACATTCACATGCTGGAGGCTTCATTACTTGGGTTGTTGTGAGAAGTTTCTCTCTTATTCTCTTGCTTTATCATTTCTATTTGAATTTATCTCATTTCCATTACATTTTGTTAGTTTATTGCATTCTATATGTTCTTAACAATTAGATTGCTAGTAGTCATTTACCTATTTTCTATGATAAACTCACTTTCTGGTTTGTACGGACACTAGCACGCGAGAGAGACTCCAACGTTCCACGCTCTCATTGCAGACCCGCGTTGTTTCCCTTTGGATGAGAGCTTGTCAGTTTGTCTAAAAAATATTCATTACTTGCTCTTTCTAATTCTAGAACTCTCGTGTTGTTCCTTGAGATAGTTTAGGGTACTTCACTCTATGGGGCTCTCTGAATGAAGAGAACTCATGAGCCACGAGTCCCCCTTCTCTACAATTATGCAAGAATTCCAAAAATTACAACACAAAAGGCTAACATCAGATCTAGGAGAATAAAATCCCTCCAAAAATTTGAATTACTTTTGATTTTGTGCCAAAGGAGAGTCATTCACCCAAGGTGGCAAATGAGTCCCATTAGGCATAATTTTTGGGACCATTTTTAAAAATGCTTAGAAAGGTGTGAAACTAGGTTCCTAGGTGGGACTCATTCGCCCAAGTTGACGAATGAGTCCTAGATCAATAAATTTGGGGCCATTCAACCTGAAACACCTGAATTATGATTGGGTATTGATTTGTTTCAAGATTATCCTCAAAAAGATACATTAAATGGGGCTTGTGGATGCAAAATAAGGCCAATTAAAGCATAAAGAAGTCCAATTATTAATGACAATCCTATAAAAGTGTGAAATTATGTTGCAACACTTTACAACACTTTAAAATAAGGCAAGATTAAGGTTAAAAAGAGATTTATTAGGTTTAGTTAATTAATAAAACCTTAGAAAAGTGTGAAAGTGAGTTACAACACTTCACAAAACTTTAGGAAGGTACCATTAAATTCATTAGTTCATAAGGGCCCAAGGCCTAATGTGAATGTTTCAAACACATTACAATGCTAAATCAAGGCATCATTAGGCCCAATTTTATGAGGAGGGCCCAAACAAGTGTGAAAATGTCACTAATGACATTTTTTGACACTACAAATGCATTGACAAGGCAATGCTCATTGTATGAAAAAATTCCTTAAAGAAATGGGGTCTCATGGTGATGTACATCACTATGAGATCCTGTTTCTTTGAGGCATTTTTTCATACAATGAGCACTAAGATCACTACCTTGTCAATGCATCTACATTGACAAGGTAGTGAGCTTAGTGCTTGTTGTATGAAAAAATGCCTTCATAGAAATGAGGTCTGAAAAATGAGCACTAAGCTCACTACCTTGCTAATGCATCAATGTGGTAACATTGACAAGGTAGTTCTTTTTTTATGAAAAAATGCCTCAAAGAAATGGGGTCTCATGGTGATATACATCATCGTGAGACCCTATTTATTTGAGGCATTTTTTTATACAATGAGGGTTTATGGTACAAGATTCAATGTAGGGTTTAGGGTTTATTCTTATGGTTGAGGGTATAGGGATGAGGTTTGAGGGTGTAGGGTTTATGGCATAGGGATTATGATTTATGATATTCGATATAGGGTTTAGGAGATTAAGAGAGAGGGTGAGAAGGAGAGAGAGATAGGGAGATGTAAATAGGTAAGGAGGGAGAGAGGTGATAGAAAGATAAGTAGAGAGAAAAGGAGGAAGCTGGACATATTGAGAGAGAGAGGAGGGAGGGAGGGAGAGAGAGGTACATAGGGATAAGGATAGGAGAGAAGGAAGGGAGAGGGAAGGAGGAATGGAATGGAGGAATGGACAGGAAGGAGAGGATGAAGGTGGAGAGGAGAAGGGAAGGAGGAGTGATGATGGACAGAGACTGGAGAGTGACACATAGAGAGAAGCATATGTAATGAAGAGGAGAAATAGAACAAAATGGCAGAGGACAAAGATGGAGGAGAAAGATGGAGATGAGGACCAAGTAGGAGATTGGAGAGTGGAGACCAGGAGAGGAGATAAAAATAGGAGGGATATGTAGATCGAGGAAAGAAATAGAGGTATGGAAGGAGGAAGGGGAGGAGGGATAGACAGGGAGAATGGAGGATGGAGGGGAATGGAAGAGAGTGGAGGATAGGAAGGAGGGAAGGAAGGAAGAGGTGGACAGGAGTGGAAGAGGGAGCAAGATACTGGTGAGATGGTGATATAGCTACATGTAGTGATATATATGATGAAGGTGGGGAGAATGAGAGATAGGGTAGGAGGGAGGGAGAGGGAGAAGTATATAGGAAATAAGAGATAAAGAAGAAGTAGAGAGAGAGAGGGAGCGAGAAAGAGAGAGAGAATAATGAGATAGAGAGTAGAGAGGGAAGGAGATATTTTGAGATCAAGATGGGGGAGGGAGGGAGAGAGTTTGTGAGAGGGAAACACAAAGTGAAGGAGAAAGTTTGGGAGATTGAGAGGGAGAGAGGGAGGGAGAAGTAGAGATGTAGAGAGATATCTAGAGAGAAGTATATAGGGAAGCAGAGATAGAGAGGGAGAGGAGGGAGGGAGGAGTGGAGAGAGTAAGGGAGAGGTAGAGAGGGAGAGAGAGGTAAGATAGAGAGAGGGATGGAGAGAGATAGAGAGAAGTAGAAAGGGGAGGAGGGACAAAGGGAGAGATACATGTGATAGAGAGAATGAGAGAGAGGGGGGAAGGAGGAAGGAGGAGAGATTAAGAGAGACAAAAGGGAGGGTGAGAGATAGGTAGAGAGGGAAGGTGGGTGGGATGCATGAAGAGAGAGAGAGAAGGAGGAAGGTGGAGATACTGAGAGAGAGAGGACGAAGGGACAGAGGTAGAGGGATAGGCTAGATAGAGTGAATTAGAGAGGGAAGGTGGGTGAGAGGAAGAGAGAGAGGGGGGAGATAGAGAGGGTTAGATAGAGAAAATTAGAGAGGGAAGGAGGGAAGGAGGAATAGAGGGAGGGATGGAAAGAGAGAGAGGTGAGATAGATAGAAGTATTTCAAGAAGGAGAGAGAGTAAGGGATAAAAAGTGAGTGAGATAGAGCGAGAAAGATGATACAACTTGATAATTATTAAAATTTGACCTCCTAATTATTGGTATTTGACATGCAGATTACTGAAATTTGGCTAAGCCTGAAAAATTATAAGATCCTCAAAAAACTAGAATTTGAATTAAAACTCCTAGAGATCTGAAATCACTCTCAAACATCCTGAAACTATATACATGAAATATAACTTAAAGTATAAGAAAGTAAATGTTCATATACATGAATTTTTTTTTCATGTATATAGTTTCCCTAAAAGATAACAAGAAGAAAGAGACAAGAAAAAGAGAAGAAAAAAATTTCAATGTAGACCAAAATACGAGTGCATTATAACATGCTCATATTTTAGAAATGATTTTTTTTTTCAAAAAATAAACATTTTTTGAACTCAAAATATGTGCATTTTTTGAAATTTAAACCACAATGTGAGCACGTTATAATGCACTCGTGTTATGGCTTAGTAATGACTGAGCCTAGGCTTGGTCACTACAAATCCATAACATGAGTGCATTTTACTATAACGTGCCCACGTTTTCGCTATTTCAGGATGAAAAAGTAAATTGGCCAATTTTTGGCCCCTATCTTTTTGCCTTACCCTCCTTTCCCTTTGTACTTGGGTAAAGTTGGTGTCATGAAGTGAGGGAGAAAGGGTGACATGTATATATTTATGTCGAATGGATAGGGGCACAATTCCTCCATGGAATACATTTTCTTGTTGGTCCCCAATTGAATGTTTTTCATTTGTTGTTGAATGGATTGTATTTGTTGCATCAAGGTATCAGCAAGAGATGGTGTTGTGTTGGTTTGATTTGGTGTTATGATGTTGGTGTTGAGGTCATATGTTGGATTAGCATTTTATGGCATGTGTCCTTGGTTACCTTGTTGATGTGTGAATGTTGTATTGGTATTGGTTGGATTTGGAGTGAAATTGGAATTTAGATTGGTCCCAAAGGTCATGTTTGTATTTGCTATGGTGTTTTGAAATTGTGGTGTGGGACCTTGATTTGTTCCTTGGATTTGAAAGTTTGGTCCTAGATTTGTATTTTGGAAAGAAGGTGTGTGTCCTTAATTGGTGTTTTGGTAGGATGGAGTAGGTCCTTGAAGTGATGGGGTAGGTCCTTGATTGGTATTTGAAAATGTAGGTCCTTGTAATGTAGGAGTGGTCCCTTGGTTGGTGTTTTGATTTGGTATTCTTTGTGGGAAAATGTGAATTCTCCTAGATTTGTTTGGCTTATTTTGATTTGATGAGGGTATGCTTTGGAATTAGAATGATGGACCTTGATTCATGTTTTGAGGTGTAGATGTGAGACCTCAGTTTTGATTTTGAAGTAAAGGTGTGAGACCTTGATTTGTGTTTTGAAATATAGGTGTGGGACCTTGTGATGTAGGACCTTGGTTTGTGTTTTGAAAAAGAGGATTCGTGAAGGTCTTATCCATCGAATTCAATGAGCTTCCAAATGTGAAATTTTTTCCTTGTGGTGTCCCATGAGTCATCTTGTTTCCAAGTGTGGAGATACTAGGGATATGTGTGGTAGTGGTTTTCATGTGTGTTGTTGTCCCAAGTGGTATAGTTGACATTTGTTGTGAAGATGACATCCCTAATGCAAATGGATTTTGAGCATCTCCTTCCACAATTGTGGAGAAATCAAATCCTTGAGGGAGTTTAGCACCCTTTTTGGCTAGTGCATAAAAGTATCTATTAGGATTGAAATTAATGAGCTCATCAATAATTTGTAGAATCCTTGGATCTTGGTAAGATCTTTCAATCTCTTCAGGGGTCAATTTCTTGTTGAATTCATCTAAGTTTAGGATTTCAAGTGTGTCAATTGGATCTCTTTGTGGTGTTTCTCTTTGTGGAGTAGATTGATTTGAGTTTGATCCAAAGTTGGTGTCTGTTATGCCTTGCACAACAACCCCACTTTGATTTGGATCAAAACGGGTTCCCTTTCTTTTCCTTTCTTTGCCTTTGGTTGTTTGCTTTGCTTTTGGGGGTTCTTCGGGTTTTCTCCTGAGTTCGGGATTTTCCCGGATCTCACTCGAACTCCGACTGAGCGTTGGTTGTTTGGGGACTTTCGGTCTTCACAGAATTCCGCATGGACCAGATTTTTCGAATGTCCTTCTATTCTAGATTTTCCTGAAATCTGTTGTTCCTTGTTTGTTCCCGGTTTGCAGGAATGTCTTCTCCTTCGCGGAATTCCATCCAGCATAGATTTCCCCAGAATCTGGTAAAATGTGAGGAAATATGGAGTAGTAAGGCTAGTTAACAAATGATGATGCATTTTATGTTTCCTCCATGCTATTTTGGAGATCTCACATGTTGTTTCTTGATTGATAATAATCGGATTAAGCTTCTAGAGGGTGTTTTCATGTTTTTCCGCTAGAATCCGCCTGACTCAAAATTCTCTGCAATTCTTCCCTAGCTTGGATTCCACAGGTCGACCTGAAACCTGAACTTGTTGGTATGATCATTTTGTTGAAAATTTGACTGCACCTTACTAACATGGGATTCATCTCAATGATGGTTTTGATTATTTAACGTCTATCTGTATGATCTTTATTGTGGTTTTCTTTATTGAGTATAGGATTAAATCGTGCCAGGATGATATTTTCCAAGGGAGCTCAGTTGAAGGGAATTCTTCTATCCAGTTGGTCATGAAAATCAGCTAAGGTAAAAGTCGGCATAAGATTATCACGGTCTCCTTGACTCATGGTTTGTTTAGTTCAAATTTTTGTTTATGTTGCCTATCGACAAGACCCCTGAGATGTCACAGCGATCAAGAATCATATGTAGGATCCATCGGCAAGATAGGGGTCATCGTCCTAGTGACATGAATTTCCTATCTGAATGAGGGGTTTCCTTTGGAGAGAAGTCTTAGTGAGATCTTCGGGTCTCACCGACAGGCGGTAAAAGGGCATACACTGTCAACATAATGTTCTCTCTTCGTTGAGATGTCTCAGCAAACCCCTAATGTCTCACTGACTACCACCACAAGTGGACACTTCAGTGGGAGTTTTTCTTCGGAGATATGTCTCAGCGAAATCTTAAAGTCTTGCCGATCGCCAATAAGAAATCGCATCGGGGAGAGTGGTTCACCTTCAGTGTAAAGTTTGGCCAAAGTGCTGAAGTCTCGGTGACAAGGAAGGAGGCCCCAAATGAAATCAAAGGTTTTTCGAAGGATAAAACCTTCGGCATAATGTTTGGCCAAAGAGGTGAGGTCACAGCAACAACAGCGGCATTAGCGGAAGTCATCTTCTTTGGCATATGGTCCCGGCGAATTCATAAAGTCACACTGACATGCCACAAAGGGATTCTATCAAGGATCTCCAATGAGAGAATTAGTAAGTCTTGACGACCAAAGAAAGAACATGTGGAGGCTTTCGCTGAGACTTAGGGTTTCTATAAGACATCTCCCCGACAAGAGAATGCTATGGCGACACATGTGGAACAAAGAAAACGCATCGGTGTGACTACAGAAAGGTCTCGGTGATAGCAGGGTGAGGTCGCCAAGAGGTGTTGCCTTTGGCAAAAAGTTTCGCCAAAGGGGAAGGGTCTTGCCGATAAGTTGAGCTCACCGAAGGATATGGTACTTTGTGTAATGTCTCACCGACTCATGAGGGTCACGCCGAAACAAAAAAGAGAAGCTGGCATAGGAAGGTCAACAAAAGGAATTTGGGGAGACTCCAAACAAATGAGGAGACATCGCTATGAGGTCACGACGACAAGCAAAGGTCATGCCGACATAGAGCGAAGTCCCACCGAAAGAAATGGAGCTTGGCCAAGGATCATACCTTCACCAAAATGTCTTGGCGAAGGAAGAAAGTCATGCTGAAAGGAAGAAAGTGGGCTAGGCGAGAATGAAAAAGGGAGTTCGTAGAAGGTCTTGCCGACTGTGATGGATTTCCCGAAGGATAAGGAGGATGTCAGGGGGGACTCCAAAAGAAAAAAAAATCTTCGCCATGTGGTCTCGGCAAAGGAAGGAGGTCACAAGCGGAAGGATGTCCCTTCAGGGAGGAGGAAGGTATGCCAAAGGTGCGGCTGACATCCAGAGTCTCCCAGATAACAAGAATGGGCTTAGTAAGAAAAGAAATTGAGGGCATGCATCCCCTACTCGATAAAGTGCGGAGCGAGAGAAAGGGAAGGCTGAGGAGAAGAAGAAGTTGTGACTTAGAGGGACACAGTGGCGACCATTGTGACGGATCAATATTAATCACCCGGATATCACGGAGCATTCAAGGTGACTCCATGTGAGGGATTTCAAAGGTGGACCGCGAAGATGCTAGAGTTAATCTTTGCGGAGTTGTCAAAGATCTAAAAGACTTCTCCTCTGGTAGGAATCGGCCTTCATCAACATGGACAACAAGGATTCACATTGAATCTGGAGTTTGACTTTCTTGAGAAAGGTCCTAGAGTTGACTCTCACGGATCTGAGATATTTTGTAAACCCTAGTCTGAGGGGGACAGCACATTCTTTTGGTACACACTCTGTATAAATGGAATTCTTGCCTCTTTGTAAAGGTTAGGCAGGTAAAGGATTAGAACTTTTAGATCTAGAAATTTTTAGATTGAGAATTGTTGTTTAGAGTTAGAGCTGATAGGGAGTTAGTCGGGTTAACGAGGAAGGGAGATAGAGTTATCTTGATTCACCATTAATGAGAGCTTCTCTTTCTTCTTTCTTAGTAGTAAGATTTTAGTATAGATTGTAATGTATGTTCTAAGTTTCCTTAGTATAGTTGGAAGCAATCTGGAGCTTCAGATTCTCTGTACACTGGTGATTGTGCCAACTTTGTAAATATTGTTTATCTGTTTTAATAACAGTAGAAGCAATCAGAGTTTAATCTACTTCATGTTGTGTTCCTGAATGATGTTTGTCTTAAATTGATCATTTGATTTGTGAAGTCTTCAAGGAATGAAATATTATTTTGTGTTTTATTTAAATGGTAATTAAAAATCTGTTATGTGAATTAGCACTGTGAATGAAGGAGGTTGTGTGTCAATCACAAGTTTACTTTGTTCTGCAGTTTTGGTTTACAAATTCCTTGAAGTTAACAAGTCTGATTAAAGTTGGATAAACTATTGTTCTTTCTCGTTTCAAAAATTTGACTTATCTTTTTATATTTCTTTAAAACCCTAGTTAGAGTAGTTTTATTTCATGCTTGATCTTAGAATGATCGAAGCCCAACACCAAAGTAGGCCCTTGAATAATGTAGACACATAAAAATGGTCTTGACTTGCAAACCATATTTTCTACGATGACCATGCTTCTTACTCACATAATTCAATTACTTAATCATGTCCTAATGTCATAATTATTCCTCCATGATTATTTAAATAAATAAATTGCATTTATTTATTTAGATACGTCACTAATTAGTCCTTATGCCTTCTAATAATTCTCCATTTAACCATTTATCCTTCAATCAAATAAATTTATTTATTTAGCCCACTTTCCATCCCACCAAAACAAATAATTAAAATAATTATAAATATCAAGTCTTTTGTCTCATTCCCACTTATGAATTAAATCATTATTTAATTCATAAGTCAACATTCTCCATAAATTAAATAATTTCTATTATTCCATCTACCTATTATTCTCCACCTTTGATTTGATTATCTCCAATTAAATCCCAACCCTTCATTTAAAGGCTTGCCCTAACTTTGACCTAATGTTGCCCTAACCCTAATCATCCTTATCACATTGAATCCTAGCCGTTGATCTTAGGGCTTCACCAACTTTTAATCCTGTCCGTCCATTCACCATTTGGAATTCTTTAAAAGGCCCTTTCTCAAGTCATTTTAGGACACACACACAAGTTATTTTCAGTATGCTTGAGAGCTTTTTGAGTGCTTGAGCTTACACATTTCTTCAATATTTTGCTTGGCTTTGTCATAGGTTATAGTTGCACTTCAAATTTGAGGGCAATTATATCATTTTTAGCAAGATGGAGAAGACCAATGGAGGTGAATCAATGGAGGCTTGAAGACTAGGTGAATTTGTTTCATACTCTCATGTTTCTTGCTTTCATTGTTCTCCATTGTTATTAGGGATTTAATGGTTTTATGCTATTTGCAATCTAACATGATTTTTCCTTAATACATTTGGTGAACCCGACGTGAAATTTTGAGTGCAGCCATCCATACTTTTGTTTCATTTTCATAACATTTCTTCGTTACATTTAGCCAATCATTGGGTAATATCCTTTACTATCTTATATTCTCCTTTGTCTGGGCAATTTAAAAGAAGAGATGGTTGCTTTATGGGAATATTACTCATTTAGCTGTTAAATTCTGTAAGTCTTTTAAAACCACCATTTGTTGATGAATTTTCTATATCATATCGTCTTAGATATAGATTATGAAAAGATTGCCTTATATCTAAGATGATTGCTAAATTTATTTCATCACTTGCAGACATGATTTTTCAGTATTTTGCTTTTCACTAATACACCATACACATACGTGAAATCTGTGTCATACCTGTCACAAATGATTATATTAGGAAAAAAAAAAAAATTATACGCTTTAGCAAACAGTTTATCCATTACAAGCAAAAAGAAAACAAACAATTCTGAATTTGGTGTCAACTATTTTCAAGCACAGTCTGTTTGGCCAAATTGCTCTTTCTTTCTCTTCTATCTGCACAAGGAAAGTATAATCACATAGAGTATGTTAAGCTCTAGATTTAAACTCCCAAACTAGTAGACCCAGAGTAGAATGAAATTGTGGAAGCTACAACTCGGGTAGGAAGAATGTTGCGCACAGGTTTTGTCTTTTGATCGCATTGGTTATATCACTTTACACCGATTTGGTATTCTAATTTCAATCAAATTGTCTTTGAAACTAGAGACGTGTGTGTGTTGGCCACGGCTGGAAGTCGGAGCGCATTCATTCTGCACCGACAATCAATTGAAGACATGAAGTGCATTCATTAATGTTGCTTGACCTTTTTGCTTTTAACGTGTTCAACTAGAAGTAAAATACTTGCAGATCTCCAGCTATGTAACCGTTGGTTGATCACAGGAAGTGCATTCCTTCATTCGGAGCCATGCTTTCTTTTTAATGCTCAATTAATCTTCACCCTATCTTGTGATCTGGTGAGTTGTCAACAAGCAACTCTATCGAATCCATGAGGAGCAGTCGCGCCGGCAGTCGGTTGAATCATTATTCTTGCTTGACATTTTTTCTTCTTAAGCATTAATTCCATTTGAAATTCTTGCTTTTGCAGTTGGATGCATTGATTTTGCTGATTTTTCAACAGTGATTTTGATATACCACATTGTTCTCAGCTCCTCCACAATCTTCTGCTGGCAATTGACATTCGCTGCTCTAGATTGGCGTGCTACATCTAGTTTGGACGGCTTTGGCAGCAATTTACAGTGGTCAACTTGCAATCTTTCTACTATGAAAAATCAGATTTTAAGCTTTGGCTGCGTAGCTTTCATTTAAGCTTCAAATTTTACTCCAACTTTTTTTAAGTTTAAGACTAATTTTACTTTTTAGATTACAATAGAGATTTATATTTTTGTTAGATTCAAATTTTTCCTATTTTTAAAATTTCGTTAGCTTCTAGATTTTTTAAGTTAGTTTCTAATTTTAATTAACTTTTGTAATTAGAATGGTTTGTTTTTTTTAATTAATTTAGAATTAGATTAGTTTCAATTTTTTTAGATTTTTTTTTAATTAATTTAGAATTAGATTAATTTCAATTTTTAAGATTTCTTTTAGATTAATTACTTAAGACTAGATTAATTTAGATTTTTATTTTTTATTTTTTAGATTTTTAGATTTTTATATTTTTTTTCTTAGATTATTATTATTATTTCAAAAAATAAAAATAAAAATTGTTTTGATTAATTTCAATTAAGATTAAATTAGTTTAAATTTAGATTTTTTTTAAATTTAGATTTTGATTAATTTAGCTTAAATAAAATTATCTCTAGTTTAAATTAATGATGGTTTAGATTAATAATTAACTTTAATGTAGATTAATTTTGTTCGTTTAAAATTAATTTTCAATTAATTTAGATTAACTTAGTAAGGTTGACATTAAATTTTAATTGTAGATTAATGTCCTCTTCTTTTCTTAGTTTAATTTTAATTTCGTGACTAATTTTTGACCTTTTTTTTAGGTTTGAATGTGCATGATTCGGGATTTGCAACCTCAACTATCGCTTGTCAAAGACGGAAGACTCAAAAATACTAATCACGTTTTTGCAGGGCTCTCGCTTCAATTGTGCTTTACCTTGGGTGCCTCTTTCACATAGAAGATTTATTGGGCCTAAAAAGAACTTGCATGTTTGAGTTGACATCATAAGCTTGGATTACAATGAACAAAGTGTTTGATGTGTTTGCCTCACACTTCAATTTGGATATTAAAATGAACAAATGCTTTCAACTTGTGTAACCTTTGATTCAATAATAGGAGTATCCTCTCCCCTTGCGCACTTGTGCGATCCTGGGTGCAAGAGAAACTGTTATTGACTCTAGGAAATTGGGCCTTCCTTGGTGGGAAAAAGTACTCACCCCAAGGCGACTCAGACCGGCAACGGAGCTCTTTGGCCGAGCTACCCCCGACCGGTATACAAATGTGAATCCTAAGGGAAAGCCTAGGATTACGAGTGCGGATGTGTCATACGGACAGAGTAGTACTCCCATAAACCCTGTTGAGCGTAACCTCTTCAGGCTGGAGTGCCACCTAATCGGTGATTAATCTCTTGCCCCATGTATGGCCACTCGAACAGGGGTCCCGAACTAAATACTCTTGTGTAGTAGCCAAAAACCTTCTATCCGCTAGCGCAGCAACGGTCGTTGTGAAGGCATCCACATCTTCACAGTCTTTAGTAGAGGTGATCAGCGTGCCATGGGAGTTTTATGGGCGCTGGAAGCTTGGTTGGCCTGAGAAGAGAGTGCACTGTAAGGGGGAGCCCGTGTAGCCAAGCTTCTGGATTCACACGCTAAGGATATGTGGCTGGGGAAACCCAAGTGGAATCTAGCAGATATTGTCCTGGCCTAACCATAGGATTGTGCTTGTCTTCTTTGTGATTGATTACACATTCAAAACATCGTGTTTGCTAAGTGTTTTCTAGATTCTCAAACAGTATACACAACGCTCACAAATCTGGAAACGAAACAATCAACTTCAGACAATTCAAACTTTTCATCAAAACATCACAAAACTGAATTCGAGTCCAACAATTTTGCCTATTGTCAAACATCTTTTCTCGAAGTCTTTGTCAGAAACCAGAACTGAAATTGCTCAAAATTTTCATCATTCAACCATTAGCTTGCATTTTTACTTTAGGTTCATCCTTGTTAATTTTAGTTGCATTCCCTAGGCTTCATAATCATCATTTCCTACATAGACTTGTCATTAGGTTTTCATCTTTGCAGACTTTGGATTAGGCCACCTCATCACACTTTGCAAAATCATTGCCTTCAAGAGTAGGTTATCTTGGGACTTAGTCAACAATCTCCTTTTCAGTCATTGTCCTTTTTGTGAGAATTTCCAACTCAACAGTCTAGTTAGGAAAACTCACTAGTCATTTTGACCTTGTCACTTAGTCCCTTTAACAAGTCCTTTGATAACCAAAATTAAGACATAGATTAAGCTTAGAGTGGTTAGGAAAACCTTTCTCCACATTGCATTCATCTTAGTCCATACTTTGCATATTTTGTGCCTAAAAATCCAAAAAAATCAAAAAATAGTGTTCACCCTAGTCCTCATTTTGCACCTTGACCTTGCATTAGTCACCTTTTTAGTCAACATTATCATCTTAGTACTCATTTTTCCCCTAGTCAATTCTATCACCTTGCATTAATCAACATTGTCATCATAGCCATCATTGTCACCTCGACATTTGACATATTTCTTTGGCAACTTTGTCATCTTGCATCAATCATTTCCTTAGGAATACATTGTAATCACCTTGCATTGTCATCCTTTATCACAAAAACACCAAAAACATAGACTAGTTGTCATCTTCATTTGAGCAATTCTCTTTTATGGTCAAAACTAGGCTTCAAAGAAAGAAAAGACAAATGGCAAACTTTGGACAAGACTTCAACACCAACATCCACACCAACACTTATGACATGAACCAAGACATGAATTTTAATGATCCATTCACCAACATGAACATACCATCTTCCATGAACCTGCCAACATCCTCTCGAAATCCATTCGAACCATTCATACAGAGAGACCACCATGGACAACTATTAACTGAGGATCTAGAGGCTGCAGCCCAAAATCCTGACGTAGCTTCATTGGTAGAGGACTTGGTCTTGAATGATGCTGACAGATACCTTGCTATGCTTTTAGACCAAGGGGCAAAACTACCAAGAGGCTTTGACATCAATACCATAAGACCTTTGTCTCCAGACAACATGACACAAAAATTGACACCTCAACAAAACACAAACAATGCCTCCAACAATAACATTGTGTTCACCACACAAATTGCTACAAGCACCATCAATGTTACATCTAGTGGCACCATAAGTCAAAACACCTCCAACTCAATCAATGCAACATCTATTGGAGGAACACCCACCATGCCACAAGCAATATCACAATCCATGCCCGCAATGTCAATGACATCTTCACAAACAGTTGGAACTACCCTTGGATCTACATCAATGGGGGCAAGTTCCTCAAACCCCATATTTGGAACTTCATCTATGACCATAGGGACATCATCATCAAATCCTTATGTTGGAACCTCATTTAACCCCTTTGGAGGAACTAAACGGCGTATTCTTATTAGAGGTCCCCAACCAAACATTAACACATCGTCACAATTAAACATCAATGCCTCACAAGGACAAAATACCAACATCCCGCATGGACAATTCCAAGGACAAAATACCAACATCCTGCATGGACAATTCCAAGGACAAAATACCAACATCCCACATGGACAATTCTTCCAATATGGACAAGGCACTCAAATGACACGACAAATGAATACCTTTGGGCACCAAAATAGTCAAGGTTACCAGATCCCCCAAATATCGACAAATATGGCTGGATCGCACATCCCCACATATTCATCACAAATTCACACGCAACAACACGTTCCTCATCAAAATTGGCAATACCAACAATTGCCAAACCAAAACATATCATACATTCCACAACAACACATGTCACATTCAAACTCGAACATGCTATCACAATCAATGGGGACTCAAGGGATACCCATCACTCCCATGTGTGATGCGACCAATAATCCCATAATAGATGCCTTGACAGCCAGAATGGCAGACCTCCAAAAACAGATGGAAAACATACAAACATCCAACAAAATGCCACCAATGTCATATGACCTATGTCCGTATCCTTTTGACACAACTTTATACATGCCACCATTTCCTCCTGGATACGTGGCCCCAAACTTCACCAAATACAAGGGAAAGACAAATCCTATTGAACACATTCGAGAATTCACGACCAACTGTATGGACATTGCATATGAACACACTTACTTGATGAGACTCTTCTCCAAGAGTCTAACAGGACCCACACTTGAATGGTTCTCCACTTTGAAGGGGATAAAAACATGGAATGAACTTGTAGAAAAATTTGTGGAAAATTATGCCTATAACATTGACACAGACACCTCCATCACTAGCTTATGCACACTTACACAAGAAGACGCTGGTGAAATGTTTATCCCATTTTTCCAACGATGGAGAGGCCTAGCAAGTCGCTACCACATAGACATACCTGAAAAAGAGAAGGTTGACATGTTTGTACAAACACTCCTAGGCCCATTGAAAAATGGCTTGCGAGTTCATTGTTGTACAACCTTTGCAGACCTAGTCAAACGAGGCGTCCAACTTGAGAAAGCACTCATTGCTGAGGGAAGATTAAAATATGGTCCTAAAAACATAAATGCAAATCCTCCCACTGACAAGAACAAATACTGGGTTAAGAATAAACATGTCACCAATGATGGCATTGTAGATGCTAAGGCTATCAATGCCATGGGTCCTGTGCTTACCCTTAAAGGGGCTCAACCACAAAATACACAGATGATCACACAGACCCATGCTGCCAATGTTGTACAGACAAATCAAAATAACCAAGGTAATCAAAATAACCCAAATCAAAGACAGCCCCGACAATCCAGACAGTTCCCCAGGAGTCGCACATACACCCCCTTGGGTGAGCCCATTGAAGAAGTCCTCAAGAAACTCCTTCAAAATGGTGTCATAAGACTTGAGGACCCAAAACCATATGACCCAGGGCAGTTTAAACCATTTTGGTGGGACGACAACGCATTTTGTGATTATCATCGAGCAAAAGGACATAAAACCTCCTCCTGTCGACAACTGAAAAATTTGGTACAAGACCTTATCAAGAATCGTACCATTGAGATAGGTGGACCACAATTTGCATCTAATTCAGACCATACCATACACAAGAACCCACTGCAGGACCATGGTTCTAGTAACCCTTCCACGTCAAAATCCAATAACAATAATCGAGCCAACCATGCCCATATTGCATATGACTATTCTGGGGGACCTATCATAAATCATATTAGAACAACTATTGAACATGTCAACACAGTTACTGTTAGAAATGCCCCTGAATGCAATGTCACTACCCATGGGGGAAAAGTCACCATAGCTGGCCCTCCTCCCAGACAACCAAAGATAACAATTGCTGGCCCATCCACCCAACAATCGCAGTCCAATCCATTACCCAAACAATCCCAACCTAAAGGAAATTTTAACCTCATTGACCAACTTGGGAAGACACCTGCACAAATTTCTATACTTGAGTTGCTACGTATTTCCCCAGCTCATAAGGCTATACTCGACAAAACATTACAAGAGTCTTCTATTCCCCAAGATATTGATGTCAATCAATTTGAGGCCATGGTGGGATATCTTACCGCTCCCCACCATATAACATTCTCAGACCAAGACTACTCATCGTCCAAATCAAATCATAATGATGCCCTTCACATTGAAGTTTTTATCCATAAGCATAAGGTCAGACGAGTGTTAGTAGATGGCGGAGCAGGACTGAACATATGCTCATTAAAATTGGTTAAGGCCCTAGGCTTTTCTGATGCTTGTGTAGACACTACAAAGAGCATTGTTATCAAGGCATATGATGATGAAGAACGTTCTTCTCAGGGCGTAATTACACTTCCAATTCATATTGGACCAGTCATTGTGGACACCACTTGTCAAGTCCTGGATCTAGAACTTCCATACAATATTTTACTTGGTCAACCTTGGATTCACACCTTGAAAGTTGTCCCTTCCATGTATCACCAGTGTTTGAAGTTTCCCTTTGAAGGCACTGAGATTACTATATATGGAGACCTCGACCCATTTCAATGTTGTACCAGTTTGAGGTATCTCGAGGCCAGAGTTCCTATCAGCAGTGAAGCCGACACATCTTCATCCTCTAGATTTATTATTACATCAACACTTGAGAACCTCTTGCATCACATCCATACAGCATCCATGCAGCTGGCCGGCCAGCCACTGACCACCTAGGCGATTATTTTTATATGAGTGATATCATTGAGTCTAGATGGTATGTGTGTGAGCCCGATGCTCTGACCCCTTGCGGAGTAGGTTGCAAGTGGAGAGAAACTAATAGTGATTCAATGTATATATGAACTCAATGAGGGAATTCAAAGTTGAGTAGAAAGAAATAAGAGTGTCTAAATGTAGAGAGTAAGTTGAACTTTAACATAAATAAAAGTCTAAAAGTTCATGCAAGTGATTTATGTAGTGGAGAAATGAGAGAGAGAGAGAGATAGCTTATGTATTGAATTGATGCATTGTAGGTTATGTAGAATTATTTTATGCATAGTATATTGCAAAACTTTGTACGAGGTTGTAGCCTCCATTTTGCACTAAGTTGTAGCTCAGAATAGGGTGTAGTAGCATCTTTGAAGTTTTAGCTTATAAACAGGAGTTGTTGCTTCTTTGGGTTGCAGCCCTAAACATTGTACAACTAAAATTTGAAGCTTCTAAGGCTAGATTAGGATAGTAGATCCTAGCAACATTTCTCATCATGGTTTTTCCCATCTTGGGTTTTCCATGTACATACCATGTTATGTGTTGATTTCTCTTGTGCTTGTGACTATTATATCTGTTGGTATTTTAATCTACACATATGAGGTTAAGTTTGAATCTGAAAAAGGTTTTAAGATATAAAATTTTTAATATCTATTGATTCACCCCCCCTCTAAGTAGATCATTGTGTTATAATAATTGGTATCAGAGCACTAGGTTCCCTAGGAGAAGCTTAACCAGCTCAGGTAGATCTTGGTTAGGTGAAAAAAATGGCATTTTAGGAAGGCTCTAACAAGCCACCTACGTTTGATAGAACAAACTATGTTAAATGGAGCTCATTAATGGAAGGATACTTAGTTTCTCTGAGAACTGAAGTCTAGGCATGTGTTGAGACCCAATATATTATTCCTGCTATTATTCTTACTGATCCTGCAATAGAGAAGATTCATGAGGACAATAAGAAAGCTTGGTTTATTATTATGAACAATTTTTTTGATTCTATGCATAGAAAAGTTATGCATTGTAAAACTTCTTATGATGTCTGGAAAAACTTAAGAAAATCTATGAAGGTGATACCAAAGTGAAGTTGGAAAAGTTACAAGTGTTGAAAGAAAAATTTCAAGGCTTGGCGATGATCGAAGAAGAGAAGATTGCAGACTATCTTCAAAGAGTTGATGAGATGGTAAATTCCATTAAAGGGTATCGTGTAAATCTAAAAGAAGAAGATGTTTCATTGAATTTTCTGATGTCCATGACAACTAAATATGATGCCAAGATTTCAGCTATCGAAGAAGGAAGAGAAATTGATAAACTTTCTCTTGATGAGGTGCATGGCATAATTACTGCATACGAGATGAGAATGCCAAGTGTTGAATCATCTAGGAGAGAAGTTGCATTTAAGGTTTTCTAGAAAGAAAAAGATGAAGCTAATAAGAAGGAAAAATCCATTGTCATTGCATTTGATTATGAAGAAATTGATGAGGAAGAAGAAAATTTCATAAGATGGCTAAGAAGAGGATCTGACACATATGAAGGTAAGCTCCCTTTTAAGTGTTTTAACTATGGCAGAATAGGTCATTTTT
>VDFB02215955.1:0-19174 GCA_007258455.2 Sequoia sempervirens
TAAATTTTATACTCTTTCCTATCTTATGTATTTTACATTAAAATAAATTATTATTTTTAAATTTTTTAATTTTATGATTAAAATAAAAACTTATTTTTATCAAAATTTATAGTAATAATTTTTATTAAAGATATTAAAATTTTAATATTTTCTATACTAAATATTTTATCTATTTTACATTAAAATAAAATTTTAAATTTTTATTAAATTTTATTAATATTTTAAGTATTTTTATAATTTTAAAATTATGATTAAATATTGAAAATTAAAAATAAATATTTAATTAAAAAATAAAATTAAAATATAATCTTATTTCATTTAAATTTTATACTCTATACTGAACTAGGGATACCCTTGAGAAAAAATAGTAAATCCAGCACTTGCACCCACAAGAGGTTCAAGGGATACACTGATAGGAAAATGAAAGATAAAATTTAATTGAAGAACCACTTTACAAATGAAGTTAAAAAAATACATTGTTTTGGTACTTCTTTGATACATGTGATAGAAAATATATATTACAATAGAAATAACATTGCAAGTAGCTAGGAAAATATCATTGGTTCTTACACATATGACATCGTATGAATAATAATTTGAATATCATCTATACAAAACTTGTTTTTATCAAGTAATACATGGTAATGCATAGGCCTAATGTTCCCTACAATAAAATCATCAAAAGAGGAATTGAAGCAAAAAAAAGATGTCCCTTGAATCATGAGAAACAAAACATTTAGTTAATAGTATGTGATAGCACACAATACTTACAATTGGCCCATTCTGTGGATACAAAGAAATCAACATTTCTTGGATGACATATGTGTATCCACAAAAGTACCTACAATGGAGACCATATACAACAACAAAAAATGCATTTTAAATTGCAAATTCTACTTCAACTTGATGAGATATTTTCCTTGTTTACTATTCAATCTATGAATGACATTACATATAAATAAGGCTTTTTTTCAAATATGACAAACATTTAAAAAATTCCAAGTCATTAAATAGAGTATTTTTTACTACATATACCATGCCTTATTTTTAGGAATAGAATAATTAGGAAAAATATAGTAACCTGGTTGAACACTTTTGGGTGCATTTTGCTCGAAGAGCTTACTATGATGATTCTTTTGGGAAATTATCAATGTAACTTGAGGACTCTAACTATTCTCAATATGATTGCATGCTTAATGGTTCACCCAAATAAGCAACTTAATCCATAGAAAACTAGCAGAACAACCTTTAATATAACTTGTAACTCAATGCTCAAGACATGATCAAATAATGACGTCACTATCTTTGGCTTTGTAAATACCTAAAGAATGACTAGTCCTTAACAAACAATATAGATCCAAGACAACTAAATCACATCCTTAAAGAGTTCAAGCAATAGTGAAAGCTAGATCAAGGACTCATTTGTCACTTATGAAAAACACTAACATAAAGAATTCTTGTTGCTTCATTAATTACATCAAAACCTTCAAAAAGTGGAAAAAGTGCAAAAAATATAATTACATCAAAACCTTCAAAAATTGGAAAAAGTGCAACAAATATAATTACATCAAAACCTTCAAATATATTTGTCTTTTCTAGATTAGGCACACATAGCTAAATCAAATCCTCAAGAGAACCAAACATTTATTTTTATTTTGAAATTCATTTTACTCATTTGCCACTTATGGGAGCTAATAACACAAATCATTCTTGTTGCTTCATAAATTAGAAGAAATACTTGATACCATCTCAATAATAAAAGTGGAAAATTAATACAAAAAATATAATTATATCAAAACCTTATTTGTGTTTTAAGGTTAATTGTCTTAATATTGGGTACAGTTTTCTTTCAAGCAACAAAGTGAGGTCCATTAACTTATGATAATGGAGAAACAAACAAAATTAAAAACCTAAAGGAAACCTTTGCAAACATGAACCAAGATGTAGCTTGTCGAGCCCTTGATCTTATGATCATGGAGAATCACACAAAACTAGATACATACAAAAAACCTATGCAAATATGAATAAGGTCTAATTTTATTGTATATTTGAAATTTTAAAATAAAATCATAACAAAAATTGAAACATAAAAGCTATTTAGAATCTATAACCTTAAAAGAAATACTTGATACCATTTCAATTATAAAATTATAAATCACTATGGAAAATTTAATACACCAAAACCTTTAATTAATTTTTTCTATTTCCTATCCCTACACAGTTCTAATATTGAAAACAATTGTCTTTCAAGAAACATAGTAGAGTCCTTGATCTTATGATCATGGAGACTCACACAACTAAGCATCTAAACAAGACCTATAAAAATATGAATCCAATTTAAATTTTCTCATAAATTTAAATTCTATAAATAAAACCAAAACAAGCATGCCCCTATTGAAACATTTATTTAGAATCTACAAATTCTCACAATATTTGAATTGGCTATTGTTCACTCCAAGAAACATTACAGAATAGTACATTGCTCCCAAAATATTGAATAAATCTTGTTGATTGCCTCTAAAAAGGATTATAGAATGTTCAAAAAATAATCGACCAATATGATAGGTAGCCAAATTCAAACATGTTGTAGTCTTATAGAAAAACATCAATAAATCATAGAAAAAGTGTAAAACACAACTCTGGTGGCTGCAAGTCCATAATTGAAAATCTGGACTATTGTGTCAATGAAAAGAATGTCAAACCTCCTTGTCGCAAGGTGCCAAAAGATGCTCCCAAAGAGAAGAACAACCATTGTGCTGAAGATAAAAATGCACAACATAATGTGGTTTATGCCAATATGACCAATATTGCTTCCAAAGACATGCCATGCATTGAACTGGGAAGGATTGTGCATATTGTGTAGTAAAATTTAAATCCTTTGAGCCCGGAGCAAGGATGCTTAGTTCTTTAATAAGTTATAGATTCCATCTGACAAACAAAAAATACTTTAAGCAAAGGCATGATGTTTCTCCATCCTTAATCAAGTCTTCAAAATCATATAAGGATTGACTACAGCTTTTGGTAAAAAAAAGTTCAATCATTAAGTAATTACTCATAAAGTGAAGATTTTGTGTAGATATCAGCAAAGTCTATTTCGAGACATTGCTCAATAGGTATGGCACTGACTTCCAACACCCATGTTGCTAGATTGTATCCTTCTCTAGTTGGCGGAACACCTTCCACAAACTAATTAAAGACACAAGTAACAAACAACATTATTCTCTTCTGCTATGTGTTGACAATGGCATTAAGCATGTATTAATCAGTAGCTATCTCAAGAAACCACTCTAACTCTCCTTTTGAAAGCAAAGCTATGAAGTTTATTAGATCCAATATAAAATATATTGTTTGTTATGGTGTATCAGAATCATGAAATACTTGAATTTAACTCTTCAAAAACTTCAAACATATCAATGTTGGATTGGTGGATGGTACAGACAACCGTATGACTGGTATCCACTATGTTGTACATAGTACGCATCACTATAGCTCCATCACGACATCTAATTTGTAAACAGTACTTTCAATAGAGAGTAAACAGTGCCATTCTCAATTTAGAACATTTTTTAGTCCCTATCTGGGATAAGGCATTTTATCTTTCATGATAGTTTCACACATTCACAAGAACTAAAAAAAAATCAAAATATATCTTAGTTTATCACTGGCTAACTTTCTAAACTTCATATATGTTTACATACTTGGCTAAAACAAAGAAATTCAGCTTTGAGGAGTAAATTCAAATATTCACAAGTAGTAAAAGGATATCAGGAAAGCTCATCTTGATAGTTAATCTCATTAAATGAAGAGATTCATTTTCCTATCACCAAAATTTAAGCTTCCCCTGTGTTCCAATAAACCCTAAAACTATTTGTCTAATGTTGATTCCTCTTCATACTCTATATACTTGCCTGAATATGCACTAATCAAAATCTTACCAGCCTTAATAATCAACATCATACCTTTCTAATTGCAGCAAGTCTTTTTGGTAGACAAGTGCATGAATTACTCACAGCCATGATTTCCATGCAATCTGAGGCACCCTTATCAAGCTCACTATTGTTGACCAGTCCTTCCCTGAATGCATCTGCTAACTTGGACTTGCAACAGTGCAACCAAAACATAAAAACCCACATCAAATCTCTCAAAATCCTAGCAACAAAACAAAAACCAAAACTAAATTTGTTGACCCAAAGATTAATGTGCCTATAGTAGATACCATAAGCTGGGTACTCTATAATTCCCTTCCCATTCCTGTTTAAAAAATTTGAAAACCCACTTACCGAAGAGGTCTCGACAACCTTGGGGAAAGAAATGGATTTGAAATAATCTTTCCTTGCAGACCCAACCTCATATAATCTCTTGAAAGGCACCCACAAAATGCGCCTTTGTAGCAAACCTTCTCTTTCTCCAAAAATGGAGATTGAATTTAAGCTGGAAGTAATGAGAAATGGAAGATGGGTGACAAAAGTGATGAAAATTATGTGAATAATGCAAATTGAGTGAAATACAAGGTTTATTGATGAAAATGAGTTGAATTGGTGAAAAAAACAAGATTAGCGATGTGTGATACATTCGGCCAATTTTAGATGTCTATATTTTATCCCTTTTTAATACATTGTACCTGCTATGTTATTTCATAAACACTACTTCTTTGGAAAAAAACTAATTTTTTTTATGACCCACTGTGCCCCAACGGATGAAGGAATGATGGGAGGATGCTAGGTTGCCCCCTAAAGAGGTTGGCCTAAAAAAATAATTTTCATGTTAGACTCGTGACAGGATGACGAGACTAGTTTAGCGAAGAAGAGGACTAAATGTCAGGTCCTAGGTTGCCTATAAACTAATTAGGATAGATAACGATTGATGAAAAATTATGCTAGAAACCCTAGGGTTTGGGGGCCATATATGTATTTCGGTTCATTTCAACCTCATTTGTGCATTCTGAGTTTAGGATTTTTGTGCTATGGGAAATTTTTAGCTTTAGAGACCTTAGCAAGATGGCATTCATTCTTAAAGATATAGTTCGATAGTTCTAGCAGCCCACTCGAACAGAGCCCACAATACGTATTAGGCCATTTCCATTTTGCATGTAGTTTTAGGGTCTTTAATTGCTAGCCAAATGTAGGAAAACAAACGTGTCAATATAGGATCAATGCTTATGCAATCTGATGCATCGGTTTTTCTTTAGCGGAGTGACGCATTTGTGATAGTGTGCTACTTTGTGATAGCGAGTCACGTTTGAAACTTAAGTTCATATTTGACTGTTATATTGTGACACATTTATAAAAACAATCGCATATGAGTTGGCATGTTTATAGAGCGATGCATATGATATAGTGCAATTACAAAGCGACGCCTTTGACATGGCACATTTGAAAAGATGTTCTCTTTTGGTTGTTATGGAGTGACGATATTTCTTAAAAGGTTGCTTTTTCTTTTAGGCTAGATAAACCTAGGGTTTTTTGATAAAATTTGAAACAAGATTAATGTTGTATGTTTTATGATTGTAGGCCATACTTGATTCCATCCTTTCTCGTGAGTGACATCCTCAAATTCTTGAGAGGATGATTTACTTGGGCGAGATTGATGTGGACATTCTTCTTGTCATTATAGTTATTGTGGAGTGGTGGCTCTCAAAGATTGCATCATTCAGATTCCCAACAAGAGAGGCCAGCATTAGTTTAGAGGATGTAAGGTGGATCTCGAGGATCCCTATTGAGGGCATGAGAGTTATTTATGACATTGACAAAGGGATTGAGTCTCTAGAGAGAGTTTTGATGGATGATGAGCTCGATATTGATGATGGACAAATCGATTTGAGTTGTTACATTAGTTTTACAAATGATACCAACCTAATAGTAGCAGTTTTGATTTATGGAGTGATCATGCATGATCATTGGGTTAGAGGGTTTTTTGTTAGATAAGAAGTTGTGCTAGAGAGGATGCTATAGGACAATATCATGTTTGTATGGGGGCCTTATGTCCTTGCACATTTGTACCATTACATGCATTAGGTGGCTTACAGGAAGGCTACTAGTCTATCTATAGGAGTTACACTACTCCATGTTTGGGCATGAGAGCATATTGTTGTTACTCGACATATTAGAGAGATAGTGAGAGTGGATGGGGATCTATTTATATATAAATATGATGCCATGCTTACCCAGTGGAGGATGGGTGATATACAATATTAGTGACAGATTTTGGATAAGATGGATTGATTCACATGGAGCCCTTGCCTACGATGTGAGGCCTAGGATGATGATTACATGCATCTTGTATACTATTCTTAGACAGGATGGCTTATTGGTCACATTATTCACATTATTGAGAGATATCTATCAGATAGGGTACTTTGTGAGTTCAGTGAGATAGAGAATGTTCCCATCGAGGACTATCATATAGTGTTCACTTAGAGCACTAGGGAGATCACTAAGTGGGGACCTATGGCATTTCCTCATGTTGTGGTGCAGAGAATTCCAGGCCAAACCAACTCCCAACTTGATTTGGCAACAAATTTTGGTTTTCTAAAATTTTATTTGTACCTGATCTTGGCCAAATCAGGATTTCATTAGGTTTGTTTTGTGTTTAGTAGATCTTGCATTTGTAGTTGAAGAGTTAGTCATTAGGACTAAGATCTTTATTAGGACATTAGTATTAGAGTTTTGCTTTATTAAATTTAGGACTATTTATGTTAAACATTATGTATGTGTTGAAGTCCCTTCCTCATTGTTTGGAGATGCTGAATGTCAGTTAAGGGGTTGTTAGCTCGAGGTTGATGAGTTGGAGATCCTAAGATAATGGATGATTATGGGGTTGCAAGAATATTGCATAGTTGCATGGCAACAATGCTTGGTTGCATGTAACTTGATAGTGGTTTAAAGATTCCCCTAAAATCAGGGGTATGGAAGCGCACAATTTCCCTTAAAACTTGAAAGGAGACTTCTAGATAGGTGTGAATGCTCGTTGCAGGTAGTTAGGAGATGATGGTAATAAATATTTTGGTTGGGAATTGAAAACAGTTCGGTGTTCTAAAATTTCTGGTTTTTTTCTGAAAACATTATGTGTTTTTCAGAACAGCGCTGTTTTCTGTATTAATGCGCAGATTTGGCTTTGTATCAGAATATTTTAATATTTTGGAGTCTCTTTTCCCTGTAAATAACTCGTGGAAAAAGATCCCACGCATTATAGTTGAGTTTCAGATTGCAAATAATAGTTAAAAACTATTTTCTTTTGTATTTGCCCATGAACATTGAAAACAGTGAACTTAAGGCGCTAAATATGTCAACTTATTACAGTGTTTGTAATTGTAGGACAGTATAGAGTAATTTTCATATGGTATTTAAGCTTCTTGATGCGTATTTATTGTTTCATGTTCAACGTTTAGGGATATAGAGTGTTTTCTGAAATCACTGTGTGTTTTGCAGACAGAGTTAGTATAGGCGTTATGTACATTTAAACAGTGTTGTATTTGTTTTTTTTTCAGTGTAGTTTAGGTCTTTCGAGTTGTATAGGAGATTCACCTGGGTGGGGTTAATGTTTTATATCCATAGACCAGGTTAATAAGGGAATTTTATTACTGTTTTGGCAGAATTCCTGTATTGCCCTGTGACAACCGTGAGTACTTGAGGAACAGTGATTAAATAGGGTATTGTGAATGTAGTCTACTCATTGTCTGTGGTTATTAGATAGTTTTTAGTGAGATCCTGCCAGTATTCAAGGTGTTTTGATTTTGAGTTGTTGTTTCTTTTCCAAAGATTAGGAAGTGGTGTGTTATATTTCTGTTTTGGGTAGTATAATTTCAAATGGCTCTCCCATAGACCCTAACCACGGGATATTCCTAAGTTTGGTGGAATATGGGAGTGAAGCCAGCATATTGTATAAATTTGGTGGCAAGAAACAAAAAGGGGCAGGTAATGAATTTTGAATCCAAACCCTAGGCGAGCTACATGACCCGGTTGGGAGTTTGGAATTGAGAAGCTGAGAACTTGGGCAGGGATAGAAGTTGACCAGCAAGAAAAATGGATCAGTTGGCTTACAAAAATCATGGAGACAGAGTATCTATCTTCCCTGTAAGGAGTTCAAATTATATGAAGGATTTGGCACTTAGAATCTTCTAAGTCCAAGGAAGAGTGATAAGTTACAATAAGGTGTGGAATTTCCAAAGGTAAGACACTAGTGGGGAACTCTTCGAGAAGAGTTGGAGCAGGACTGTGATGGTCTTTTGAGCTCAAATAGAAACCTTAGTAGCAGGTTCAGGCAGGAGACAGTGAAATGTCTTCAACCAGATAGTGCAAGCAACCTTTGGAGTTATCTTACATCATATTGGTATCAGAGCAAGAGTTGGATTCTAGGCTTGTGATTAATGAGCCAATCCACTGAGTCAATAGGAGAGAATACACCAGAGGAAGGAACCATGGTGACAAATGCAGAGCTAGCAAAGAAAGTAGAAGAGCAAGAGGAAGATAACCGGTTGCTCAGAGAAAGGATATCTCAGATGGAGAAACTCCTGGATGAAGTCCAAGAAACAACAGACACTGTGAAGGACAAGATTAAGAAGAAGGAAGAGCAAGAAGCCAAGGAAAAAGAGGTGGAATTGGAGGAGGAAGCTCCAAAGCCTGATCCTGTTCTTGCAGAGGAACCATTCTTGAAGGCATTGCAGGCCTTGAGTGGTAAAGCATTGGATGGTGTGCCACTTTTCAGTGGACAAATGGATCCAGATTCAGTAGTAGATTGGATTGAGAGTATTGAGAATCACTTTGAGTGTGATGGCATAACAGAGGCCCAAAAGGTGAAGGTGGCCAAGTCAAGGTTGAGAGGAGCAGCTCTCACATGGTGGAAGTTTGTACAATCAGAAAGAGAGAAAGAAGGCAAAGGTCCCATAGTTTCATGGAAAGGAATGGTGACCAAGATAAGGAAAACTTATCTTCCAGATGATTATGAAGTCCAGTTGCATAGGAGGAGACATAATCTAAGGCAAAAGGACATGGATGTCCAAACATATACAGAGGAGTTTCAGAAATTGTGCCTTAGATCAAAAGTGGTTGAGGATGAAAGCATTAGGTTAGCAAGGTACCTAAATGGACTCAAATGGTCTATTCAAGAAGACATGAGCTTGGTAAACTTCAAATCAGTACGCCAATGCTATCAAATGGCCTTGAAGATAGAGGAGAAAGGCAAAAAGAAACAAGAACAGAACCCTAAAGGTAGAGGTAAAGGCAAAGACAGCAGAGGACAAAGAGGAAGCTATAGTGGAAGAAGCTCAGAATCAAGAGCTCAAGGAGAAGTCAGATTTTCTGATCAGCAAGAAGGAAGCTCCAGTAGAGGTGGTAGAGGAAGAGGTTTCAGCCCTAGAGGAAGAAGTGGTGGACAAGGAAGGGGTAGTTACTTCACCAACATGAAATGCTATCATTGCAACCAGTTGGGACACCCAGCCTATAGATGTCCTGAGAAAGGAAGCACATCTCATGGAGGAGATAAAAGAACCCATCTAATTCAAGATGAAGCAGCTGCAGCAAATAAGCAATCAGAAATACCCTTGAACTCAGAAAGAAGGTGAGAATCTCATGATGAGAAGGACCTTAATCAAGGAACCGGTCAAAGAGGAACCAAGCCAAAGAAGATCTTTGTTTAGGATAAAGTGCAAGATGATGGGGAAAGTGTGCAAGGTGATTATAGACTCAGGTTCAACTGACAATATTGTGTCAGAAGAGGCAATCAGCAAACTGAAATTGACAAGGATATCTCACAGTAATCCTTACAAGGTTACATGGCTCAACAAGGGTCAGCATGTCTTGGTGAATGAGCAAGCATGGGTGGAGTTTTCAATTGGCAAGTACAAAGATAAAGTTTTGTGTGATGTGTTACCTATGGATGCATGCCACTTGCTCCTAGGTAGGCCATGGCAATTTGACCGCCAAGCTATGCATGATGGAGCCAAGAACTCATACACCTTCAAGAAGGACAATGTCACATACAAGATTCAATCTTTGTTGGAAGATAATGAGATGCAAACAGCAGGTTCTAAGTTGCTGATAACTGGTGAAAAGGAGTTCTTAAAGGCCTTGGAAGAAGGAGAAGGAGTTGGCTATGCAATAATGATCAAGCCAAGAGAGGCAAGCAAAGAGAAGGCAGCTGAAAAGAAAGAACTACCAAAGGAGATTCAAGACTTGTTGCAGACCTATGAGAACATAGTAAGTAGTGGTCAACCAGCAACTTTACCTCCTAAAAGAGCCATAAGTCATAGGATAGACTTGATACCAGGAGCCACCCTTCCAAACAAAGCAGCCTACAAGATGACACCTCAACAGAATGAGGAGATAGCCAGGCAGATTCAAGAATTGCTTGATCAAGGTCTCATTAGGAAAAGCATTAGTCCTTGTGCAGTACCCACCATCTTAGCACCCAAGAAAGGAGGAGAATGGAGGCTTTGTACTGATTCAAGAGCAATCAACAAGATAACCATCAGGTATAGGTTTCCCATTCCTAGAATTGAAGATCTCATGGATTGTCTAGGTGAAGCTAGGTACTATACCAAGATAGATTTAAAGAGTGGATACCACCAAATTAGAATACATGAAGGTGATGAGTGGAAAACAGCCTTCAAAACCAATGAGGGTCTTTATGAGTGGCTAGTAATGCCATTTGGTTTGTCTAATGCCCCCTCCACATTCATGAGACTCATGAATGAAATCCTCAAGGACTACATTGGCAAATTTGTGGTAGTGTATCTTGATGATATACTGATTTATAGCAGAACTAGAGAAGAGCACCTCCAACACATTGAGCTGATTTTCAAGAAGCTACAGGAGGAGAAGCTGAAGATTAACCTAGAAAAGTGTGAGTTCATCAAAACAGAGCTGGTGTACCTTGGTTTTGTGTTATCACATGGCAATTTGAAGATGGACAGCAGCAAGGTAGAAGCCATTCTTAATTGGCCCACTCCCAAGACAGCAACAGAGGTAAGAAGCTTCCATGGTCTTGCTCAGTACTATAGGAAATTCATCAAACAATTTAGTGCAATTTGTGCTCCTATGTTGGATACAATTAAGGGAGGAATGAAAACCAAGTTTGTGTGGAATGAACAAGCTAACAAGAGTTTTGAGTTGCTGAAGGAAAAGGTAGCTACTCAACCTGTTTTGGTGTTGCCAAGTTTTGAGAAACTATTTACAATTGAGTGTGATGCTAGTAATGTAGCAATTGGAGCTGTTCTCAGCCAAGAGGGCAGACCGGTGGCTTTTCATTCTGAGAAGCTAAGTGAAGCCAAGAAGAAGTACTCTTCTTATGACCTTGAAATGTATGCATTGGTCCAAGCACTAAGGAAGTGGAGGCACTACTTGCTTCCCAAGGAGTTCATTGTGTACTCAGACAATCAAGCACTCAGTTTTCTGAATTCCCAAGAGAAGTTGAGTCATAGGCACATGAAATGGGTGGAGTACTTGCAAGCCTACACCTTCAACATCAAGCACAAGAAGGGAGCTCTCAACAAAGTTGCTGATGCATTGAGCAGGAGAGTTCTTACCATCCAAGAAATCCAATTGAAGAGCATGGGAATAGATCACTTCAAAGATCTATATGCAGATGATGAAGACTTTGCAGAAATTTATAAGGTATGCCTTGAGTTTAAAAACCATTTTCATAGCAAGTATGCTGAATACACATTGCAAAGTGATTTGTTGTTTAAAGGGAATCAGCTTTGTGTTCCTAGAGGCTCCATTAGAGAGAATTTAATTCAAGAGAAACATAATGGTGCATTGAGTGGTCATTTTGGGATCACCAAAACTCAAGAGCTTGTCCAAAGGTTTTATTTTTGGCCTAAGATGAATCTAGATATCAGAAAATATGTAGAGAGTTGTGTAGTGTGTCAAAAAGCAAAAGGCACTTCTTCAAATGCAGGCTTATACCAGCCACTGCCAATCCCTTCTAGGCCATGGGAATGCTTGAGCATGGACTTTGTAGTTGGTTTACCCAAGACAAGGCAAGGAATGGATAGTGTGTATGTTGTGGTTGATAGATTCAGCAAAATGGCTCACTTTATACCCTGCAAAACAACAAATGATGCCAGTCAAATAGCCTCACTCTTCTTCAAGGAAATAGTCAGAATTCATGGCTTACCAATCAGCATTGTATCAGACAGGGATACTAAATTTATGAGCCACTTTTGGAAGACACTTTGGCAGAGAATGGGCACCAATCTGTCCTTTGGATCTGCATACCATCCCCAAACTGATGGTCAGACCGAAGTAGTGAATAGGACACTTGGAAACCTTCTTAGATGCTTGACCAAGGAGTATGGTCAACAATGGGATCAGATTATTGGGCAGGCTGAGTATGCTTATAATGATACAGTCAACAGGTCAACAGGGAAGAGCCCCTTTGAGATTGTTTATGGACTGCACCCTAGAGGTGTTTATGAGCTAAGAGAGCTGAAGGATGGAGTCAAAGGAAGTGGTTATGTAGATGATTTTGCTTGTGCAATGCAGAAGATTCATGAGACAGTCAGAAAGACCTTGGCAGAAAATACCATGAAGCATAAGGCTAAGGTGGATGAGCATAGAAGAGAAGTCCAGTTTAATGTTGGTGACTTAGTCATGGTACATTTGAACAAGGCCAGGTTGCAGAAGGGAGTCCCTCACAAGCTGCAAATGAAGAGGATAGGTCCCTGTCCTATCTTGGAGAAGTATGGCAACAATGCTTTCAAAGTACAATTACCAGATGACAGTGGACTGTCCCCTATTTTTAATGTTGCAGACCTTGTACACTACAAGGGACCATCAGTCAACTTGGATCAGACCTTCCATGAAGTCATTCAAGATGTTGAAGAGCTCAAATTACCCTCCACTGCAGTACAATCAGCTGATAAAGTATTGGATACTAGAGTTTACAAAAAAACCAGGGCCAAAGAATATAAGGAACACCTCATCCAAAGACAAGGACAACCTGAAGTTGATGCAGTCTGGATCAAAGAAGAGGAGTTCAAGAAGTTGGGAATTGATCCCACCTTGCTCAATCCAAGGATGGATTGAATTTTCTGTTTTGGGGAGGATGGTGCAGGAGCACCTAGGCCAAACCAACCCCAACTTGATTTGCACAAATTTTGGTTTTCTAAAATTTTGGCTTGTACCTGATTTTGGCCAAATCAGGATTTCATTAGGTTTGTTTTGTGTTTAGTAGATCTTGCATTTGTAGTTGAAGAGTTAGTCATTAGGACTAAGATCTTTATTAGGACATTAGTATTGGAGTTTTGCTTTATTAAATTTAGGACTGTTTATGTTAAACATTATGTATGTGTTGAAGTCCCTTCCTCATTGTTTGGAGATGCTGAATGTCAGTTAAGGGGTTGTTAGCTCAAGTTTGATGAGTTGGAGATCCTAAGATAATGGATGATTACGGGGTTGCAAGAATATTGCATAGTTGCATGGCAACAATGCTTGGTTGCATGTAACTTGATAGTGGTTTAAAGATTCCCCTAAAATCAGGGGTATGGAAGCGCACAATTTCCCTTAAAACTTGAAAGGAGACTTCTAGATAGGTGTGAATGCTCGTTGCAGGTAGTTAGGAGATGATGGTAATAAATATTTTGGTTGGGAATTGAAAACAGTTCGGTGTTCTAAAATTTCTGGTTTTTTTCTGAAAACATTATGTGTTTTTCAGAACAGCGCTGTTTTCTGTATTAATGCGCAGATTTGGCTTTGTATCAGAATATTTTAATATTTTGGAGTCTCTTTTCCCTGTGAATAACTCATGGAAAAAGATCCCACGCATTATAGTTGAGTTTCAGATTGCAAATAATAGTTAGAAACTGTTTTCTTTTGTATTTGCCCATGAACATTGAAAACAGTGAACTTAAGGCGCTGAATATGTCAACTTATTACAGTGTTTGTAATTGTAGGATAGTATAGAGTAATTTTCATATGGTATTTAAGCTTCTTGATGCGTATTTATTGTTTCATGTTCAACGTTTAGGGATATAGAGTGTTTTCTGAAATCACTGTGTGTTTTGCAGACATAGTTAGTATAGGCGTTATGTACATTTAAACAGCGTTGTATTTGTTTTTTTTTCAGTGTAGTTTAGGTCTTTCGAGTTGTATAGGAGATTCACCTCGGTGGGGTTAATGTTTTATATCCATAGACCAGGTTAATAAGGGAATTTTATTACTGTTTTGGCAGAATTCCTGTATTGCCCTGTGACAACCGTGAGTACTTGAGGAACAGTGATTAAATAGGGTATTGTGAATGTAGTCTACTCATTGTCTGTGGTTATTAGATAGTTTTCAGTGAGATCCTGCTAGTATTCAAGGTGTTTTGATTTTGAGTTGTTGTTTCTTTTCCAAAGATTAGGAAGTGGTGTGTTATATTTCTGTTTTGGGTAGTATAATTTCAAATGGCTCTCCCATAGACCCTGACCACGGGATATTCCTAAGTTTGGTGGAATATGGGAGTGAAGCCAACATATTGTATAAATTTGGTGGCAAGAAACAAAAAGGGGCAGGTAATGAATTTTGAATCCAAACCCTAGGCGAGCTACATGACCCGGTTGGGAGTTTGGAATTGAGAAGCTGAGAACTTGGGCAGGGATAGAAGTTGAACAGCAAGAAAAATGGATCAGTTGGCTTACAAAAATCATGGAGACAGAGTATCTATCTTCCCTGCAAGGAGTTCAAATTATATGAAGGATTTGGCACTTAGAATCTTCTAAGTCCAAGGAAGAGTGATAAGTTACAATAAGGTGTGGAATTTCCAAAGGTAAGACACTAGTGGGGAACTCTTTGAGAAGAGTTGGAGCAGGACTGTGATGGTCTTTTGAGCTCAAATAGAAACCTTAGTAGCAGGTTCAGGCAGGAGACAGTGAAATGTCTTCAACCAGATAGTGCAAGCAACCTTTGGAGTTATCTTACATCATGTTGCTACTATAGATTTTGTGCAACTAAGACCTTTTGCTTGCGTTTGGGATGGTGGACTAGATGATTCAGGGACCACTCTAGGCTTTGATGCATGGTGGGTGCAATATAAACCTCTTAGGTTTACTCATCTAGACGAGGGTACAGTTAGAGGACAGAGATGGATAAAGGTGGATAGAGGGGGAGACAAGGAGATCACAACAACAAAGGCTATGTGTAGAGCCAGAGGTCTTGATAGTAGTAGAGGTTGTCAAAGATGAAGAGGGTTAGGGTCAGTAGAAGGAGGAGGTCGCAAGGCTTGCTATAACACCCAAGGGAGAGGAGAGGATAGGAGATGACAAAGGAGATAGATGAGGTAGAGGAGGAGATGATGTACAACTTTCCCTTGCACTTTTATAGTGTAACTAGGCGTAGAGAGAGTGGGATGGGTACCAAATAGAGAGCTCTCTAGCTATGTAGTTGATTCAACAGACTATCAAGGAAGACAATGGACATTAGAGAGGGAAAAATACTCTTGATATGGATGCAAAGATCACTCATCATTAGTAGGCAGAGGTACAATTTGCTTAGCTTATAGTTGAGTGGGATGAAGAGAGGGTGTGGTGACTATAGTCAGAGGTGGCGGCCCAAGGCTAGGTGATTCCTTTCTCTCATCATATCCAAGTTATTAGGTCACTTCAGAGTGAGGTAATCTATTATAGAACTTTATATGATATTGTTGTTCGATCTCATAGATGATAGTCTCGATTCTCACAAAGGAGTGTTCCTAGTCCTACAAGGTCATTTGAAGGGTCAATGGCCTGACCTTTATAGGCTAGATCATAGGGCTCAAGTGGACATGCATAGGGTTCATAAAGAGCCGAGTAGTAGAAGATCCCTCTTGAACAATAGGTGTCCTCCTCCTTGATCTCTTCCTGATCAAGAGGAGAGGGGGAGTTTGATGTAGATATACATTGTATAGATATTATTAATTTTTTTTACAAATATAGAAAAATGTAGACAATTTTATTTTTTATGTATATATATTCATTGACTATGGATAACCTCATGTACATATATTTTGATGTATATATCACACATGTGATGTATCATGACATTTTCATTTTTGATGATATATGAGATAAGATCTTTTTTGATGCAGCTATATAATGATGCTATGCAATCCATGTTTTGACGGATGCCTATTATGTTGATATGCATATTTTTTTGGTATTTTATGATTATGAAGATGACATGTAATGATGTATTATTTGATGTTAGTGATGATCTTTGGATGCAAGATGATATGATAATGTATAGATATGATTCTTCTACTTATTATTTTGATGGATGCATATATGATGGATGATTTGTATATGATGAAATTTATGTTTTTTCTTATGGTGTTGATGTATGGTGTTGTATGATAATGATCTATGAAAGATGGCATGATTTGATGGATATATATGAATTTTTATAATGATTCATTGATGTAGGATAAGATGCATGACTAATGATTTTACGAATTTAAGATATTATTGATGATTTTGTGTATGTCATGATACTTGAATATAAATGTTAGTATGATGAATGGATGGATTAGAAGAATGAATAGATTAGATGATAGAATAATAGATGGTATTGATCTAGTTTGTTGAAAATCCATTTATTATGATTATTGGATATGGGCACGATGATTAATGATGTTGAAAAATTGATGAGTATGCTTTTGCTTGTGGGTATACTAATTAATTTCATCATAGCAATCCTTGTTTAATGTGGAAAATAGACACTATGCACCAAGGTATTGAAAACTAGGCCAGTGACATTATATCTATTCTATGGACTTTGACTCTACAAACAAGAGGAGTGTTCTTGCTCATACCAAACATACAAAAACCTTGTTATGAGTGTAATATAGAAGTCTAGAGAAAACTTGGACCAATGCATAGAGAGGTATAAAGAACCTAACATGCAAGGGCTATCTTATGTTGCCTGAAATGACTTCTACACACACACTGAAAGTATTCACCATGGTCATATTACAAGAACATCGAACAAACACAACATATGCAAATAATGACCATGCCCCATTCCTTTATTTCTAATCATTTTTTAGATATCCTCAAGAGATCATCAGAATAGGACAATAAGATAAATCAAAAGAAAAGACCAAAAGACAAACAAAGCTATCATATCACTTGCCCAAGACTTTTATTGTAGATGTTATCTAGGATGACACCTATTATAGGAAGGATTAATCCATTAAGGCAATTGTTTTGAAGTTGGTGTTGATGATGATGGTAGGAAATTGATATGTAGGCTGGTTAGATTTGATTAGTAATGGTCAAGTCTTTACGATTTGTGCACGAATGTTCTAGACCTGGATAATTGCTATCTCTATTTTTTATTCCTTTGTCAAAGGTGATTGTGATGATAAGTTTATTATGGATGGATGATTTATTATGGATAGGCATTAATGGAGATGATTTGTTTTTCTTTTGAAATTTTATCATTTTTGAATATTTGTGGGATTTTTCAAGATTATTTGAGGAGGCTATTTTTAGGATTTTAAAAATTTATAAGTTTTTGTGTTTTCAAAATATTTGGATGTTTTGGGATTTTCAAGATATTTAGATGTTTTTGGATATTTTTTAAAATATTTGGATTTTTTTTGGTTTTTTGAGATATTTGAGATTGGCAAAGAGACACAAATATATAACTATATCAATGATCTTTCAAAATTTTATTGATAGCCAAGTTAAAATCAATTGATCTAATTGATTGATTAATGATAGTGATAAAATTGTCGAGGATTCACAATAATGCAAGGATAATGTTGTTTAGATAGGAATAACACGAGGATTGGGAAGGATACATCCCAAGATAATGATAGATTGATCAGATAAAATGGATCAAGATTTATAGCAAGGCTAAGGATAAAATTTGTTGGATGGTTTGATATGACATGGAGATGCGAGTGAGATGTGCTCGTTATTTCATTTGTTTGTTTACAGATGTTTTGATTTCACTTTTGAAAGTGTTTGGATCACTAAGTCAGTTGAAAACATATACCAATATTTTTTCAAAAGTGGGATGTAAAATTTGTTGGAATTATGTGCCTCAATCTCACAGGCTAAAACCTTTGAAAGAGCCAAGGTGATGTGACATTTATTATGTCTGGTCGACTGGCAGTTTAGTAACCTTATGGTTTGTACAGGTTGTTGAGACAATGCTTCTGTCTTGCTGACTGGTGTTGTCACTATGACTTGTGGTGTTCGTTGTAACCCTCTGCTGAGTGGAGATCTTTGGCTGATGGGTTGGTGTCTAGTGGATTTCAGGGAGACTCGTGGTGACTAGGTCATTGGTGTAACATGTGACTTCGATAAGAACTCTTTGCGACAGTTGGTATGTCTCACATACAATATACACTCAGAGTATCGGAGTAGCACAAAGGCCTCAGTATGAAGTCTTAGCGACAGTTGATTGTCTTGCTGATGGATGTGGTTTCACTGAGTGGCTGGCATCTTTGTTGTAACCTCTTGGAGAAAGCGGTAAGTCCTACCAACATTAGTGTTTATTAACGGGTGTCTTTGGTGAGACTCCTAGCGACTGAAGTCTTTGGAAAAAGGTGTGAGCATTCGGTATTACCTCTCAGTGATAGCGGTAAGTCTTGCCAACTCTTGGACATTTCAGAATAACATGAAGGTTCGATATGATCTCTTGGTGAAGGACGATAGTCTTTCCAATGGGAATACTCTTGTCTATGTGACTTTGGAACTTCGGTGTGATGTCTCATTGAATGGTGATTGTCTCGCCAATGAGAATGCCGAGGTTGATGAAACTTGTGAACTTGGTGTAACATCTTGCCAATGGTCAGGATTCTTGGTGATAATGACGATCTGGATTTGTGGCATCGAGGAGACATGGTTAGTGTCTCACCAACATGCGAATACGTTTTGAATGCCTTTGACCGAATGATGACTATCCTACATGGTGAGTCTACGACCAATCAGAGAAGTTGAATGGGAACCGCTAGCAGTTGAACTATTGCAGCCATTACTGAGAGGAAGATCGACAAGCCATGGACATCATGGATACACTCAGGAATTGCAGATATTGTTCGGTTTGATGGTTGCATGAATAGTTGGATGAATAGTTTGATGTATGATTAGTATGAATTCAATTATGAGAGTATTGTAACTTGAATATTCTATACAAGGTTGATCATTGTGAGTGTTTTTGTAAATTGACATCAGAGGGTGGAGCCCATACTCTGTATGTAATTTTTTTAC
>VDFB02215957.1:0-25632 GCA_007258455.2 Sequoia sempervirens
AGGGATAGAGTTTCCAATTGTAGCGATGGGCAACTGCGGATGAGGTGTGTCCTTCGATACAGGCAGCTAGGGAAGCTGAGAGTGAGCTTCAATTTTATCACTTCTCATATCATACAAGCCGACAGCACTATGACCCGCACCATAACATCAATTGGGTTCTGTTGGAGGAGTTTAAACATAAGGCCACCATAGAAGATTATTGGGCTGATGCAGTTGATGAGATTGAAGTGAGAAAGAGAATGTTCTCTAGGTTGCCGATTACTCTGATCAGGGAGTGTGAGGTAGTTCCAGTTCCGGACCAGGTCAATGAGGATATGGATGTTGTTCATCCAGATTATGCAGCTGTTCGGGATACTCCACTTCCGCCTGTAGACTGGTCAGAGCCCGAGGTTGTAGACTTAGATACTCTTTCTATCCCAGTTATGACATTCACCAGGGCATGGGTTGATAGACGGGTGAACAGACTGAAGAGTAGGTCAATTGCCTTGACTTACAACTTGATGGGAGATCACAGGACGCCCACCACAGGAAGGAAGAAACAAATTACACGGGGTCCAGAGTCCAGGAAGAAAGAAATAGTTCAGCCAGAGCCTCCACGAGTCACAGTGGCAGTACCTTTGGAGACACGTTCTCCAAGCATACAGGAGGTGTCCTTGTTTGCTGATCAGAGGGTTACATTGAATCAGGTACCGGAGATACAGAATGATATTCAGCCTCCACGGAGGGAGTCGATTGGCCAGAGTGCCAATGTACCTGTCAGGCTTGATCAGCAGGATGATGAGGGGACAATTACTGACCCTCAGTTCCAGCAGGAGATAGAGGCGGCCATGAATGATGGCGATGATGATGATATAGTGTCAGGTGACACTCAGCCACTTGAGGACGATGAGCCTCGCCAAAATGAGGAAGAAGTGGAACAGGTTAGAGAGGTCGAGGCACAGGAGCAGCAGCCCTTCGATATACTATATGAGGTGCCCGATTGGCTTAGAGATAGAATGCGAAGAAGCCCGAGCGAGGAGATTGATCCAGCAGTTGAGATGGAAGAGTTTTTGAACCGGATCAGTGCTCCTCCGCCGAAGAAGGCAAGAAAATTTTCGAAGATCTCCACAGATGAGGATGGCTCTCGTACCCTTCACGTTGCTGTCCCACGAGTCGAGTGTGACCGGAATGAAGCAGCTCCGGAAAACTATGTGGTCACCACTCTTGACTTGGGACGACCTACTGGTGCACAGATTGTTGAGGAGTGCGATAACTCCTTCCTTGCCCTTAAGGATAGATGGTTCAAGAAAGAAGGAAAATACAAGAAGTTGAAACGAGAACACAAGGCGTTAGTTGGATATGTTCAGCAGTTGTCTCGTTCTCGAGGGCAGGATGTACCAGTGATAGAGCCTCCAGCAGATATTCCTAGAGAGTCGATCAGCGGCTTAGTAGGGTTGGGGAGGATGGCACAGGAGGCAGACAAATGGGTCACAGGAGTTCGTACTGAGACAGAGAAATTTATGGAGGACCTTGCCTCTGCCTTTCAACAAGCCTCTACTATTTTGACACGGATGGATGCGGTGGATCAAGCTTGGGGCGATGCCTCTATCTATCAGAGTAAGGTGATCCAGCGTCTTGAGGTGTTGGGGCATGACTGCCATTGCAGTTGCTGATTGATGGAGGTGTCATTCAGGCGAATGACCGATATGATTTCTCTCGGTGGTATTCTTCAAACAATACAGGGCGTGGCCTTCGATGCAGCACAGGCAGATTCAGCCAGGGCGCATTTATGGCCGTATCATGGGTGGAAGGTTCAAGAACACTTTCCGAGGCCATATTTGCTAGGCGGCTGAATCAAGGTAGGAAATAAGTTTTACGCACGATAATTTGAGGGGTTTGCTGGTTCCCTTCTTCGCAGATGTTAAGACCTTTGTACAGGATGACTTTGAGAATACTGCTACATTCTCCACTTTGATCCAGAACACGCAGGACTCCTTGGCTGCTTGGAGAAAATCTTGTACAAGGCACGAGCATTCAGTCACGGTGTTAGAGTTTCAGTTGGATTGTGTTCCACCGATTTCAGCTCAGGAGGTTGAGGCCGTACTTAGCAGATTTGTTGAGTTGGCAGTCAGAGAGAAGGCAAATGGGAACACACTACTGGACGAGGAGCTTCTAGAAGACTGAATATGGATCATTTATTGCATTTGCTATTTTTGGGAGTGAGTGGGAATCTTTGATTCATTTAATGTACCACTCCCTATTCTGGCAGTTTTTAGGGTTAGGGCTGAGGTGGCACGATTCTGGCCACTCTATTGATTGTAACCCTAGCCGTCCTTTGGGACTTGGCTAGCTATAAAAGGGGGAGTCCCCCTTATTTGTAAGGCATTAGAATTAGAAATTAGAGGTCAGAGATTAGATCAGAGCTAGAATTGAGATAGAGTTAGAGCTAGATTGTAGAGCATTTTTGCATAATTTGGAGAAGAGAGAAAGTTTTCCCTTTGAAAACTTTTGAAGAGATTGTTGTGTAACACATTTTATGATAATAGATCTTTTCATTGATGATGGAATTCGTCTAGTCATGAAATGCTAGCAAGGTTTCTTCTTCCTTTCGTATCCAAGTAGCTTAGTTCATGCAAAGTAGCTTACTTCGGTGTATGGTGTTTTATTGAGATAGCTTCGCTTTATTCCATACCACTAGCGGCTTGTTGATGATAAGTCTGCCTTGCGTGGTCAACTGGACATTATCTCGTGTTTAACTTCGGTTATGGCTTACATACTTATATGCGTTGTTCTGATGGTGTACGTATGTTAGACTGTAACTTGAATACCTTTCGTTATCCCCTTTGAAGATTGCACCGATTTTGCTGAGGCTGTCCGACGGAGGCTAGGCGAAATCTGGTTGAAGTCTATTGAAACGAAGCCCCATATACCCTGCATTTAAAGTAGAGTACAAATTTCTTAGGCCCTTTCCCTTTTACTTTCCGCATACTTCTTGTTAGTTTTAGAAAAGAATACACATTGCCAAATCATACACGTAAGAATCCCCTTCAAATTATATATCAACTGCTGACTGTGAGAAGTCTGAACAACTACGTAAGTCCCCTTGACATACCAGCAATATCACATCAAGCCAAACTGAGCCTATTCGCACTAAAGGAACCTTGGAGTTGAACGCACGAACTTTCTGGCAATCTTAGCGTGCGGAATGCTTTGATCAAGAGAGAATAGAGCGTCCGTTGGGCGACTTTGTTCTGTGTTGGTGCGGTCTCAAAAGAAACTGCGTCAGCGGTGGTAGTACCACTAGTGGTGTAGCTCTTGTTACTTGTTACTTACCCCACTACATAAGTGACTCTTGTTAGTCACTCCACTACATAAGTGGCTTTGTTACTCACTCACCACTGAAAAGTGGAAGAGTTGCTTATTTCTTGTATTTGCTCACCACTAAAAAGCGAAAGAGTTGGCTTTACATTTCCTTTATGCATAAGCTTTCCCACTGAAAAGTGGAAGTGCCAAGCTAACCCCACTGGATAAGTGGATTACTTTCAGTTGCTTCATTTGCAAGTATTATTGTAATCCTGTACACCTTATACTCTTAGCTAGTTTCCAAGTCTTCTAGAGGCTAATTGGTTAGTTAGGGAGAACTCCAACATTCTTGGAAAAACATTTGATTAATCTTGCAGAGCAATTGTTCTTGGGTTTGAGTTCAGTTGGTTAGTTGGAGCTATTTGATTTTAAATCTACTCAATATTCAAATAATATTCAATGCTTACTTGCCTCTCACACCTCTACTTTGCCTTGTTTTATACCTTATCAAACATGCCCCTTTGTCCAAAGGAGGTGACTCTCTCAAGAGGGATGATCCTTCCAAGAGAGGTGGACCCTTGCAACTATCAAGAAATGGCTGAAATGAACATGTAGGTGCTGGTCACCAACATGCAAAATACCACTGATCCGAGATATTCAATTGAAATGCTTCCACTAATCTTTAACTCTGGCGTGCAAGTGTTCACCACATGCAGCTAAAAATCTGCAACAAGGTTAGCTTTCTAACAGGCTGGTAAGATCACCAGCTCGATTACCATTGTAATAACCATGTGACAATTGATCAATTATCATGAATGGGCAGCTATACAAGAGTTTATTCTGATCTTTTGTGCATAAGTGGATTAGGGGTAAAAGGTTGTAAGAAAATAACCCTAGCTGAGAAGGTTGAGGTAATTAGGCTGCACATGGAGGGGGAGGCAAGACAAAAGGGAATTCCAATGGGGACTATGCAACCTAGTGTGGCATTGCCTATTGAAATCATAGATGTTAGAAATCAAAAGGGATAGGGTTTTGCTTCTACAAAGGGAAAGAAAATAACTACTAGTGTTGTAGGGTTGTTTAATGCACAATCAAAAGAGGTGTTTGACTCATCCATTGTTAAATTTTTAAATGTTCATGCCATATTATTTCATGTGGCATATTCTCTCTATTTCAAACAAATATTCAAAGATGTAAATAGTTTTTGGTCTCTCATTTGTCCCACTTGGAGAACATAAGCTACACACCACCCTCTTTGATAAAGAATTTTCCAAGGTGAATGTGTTGATGGAAGAAATGAGACAAACTTGGATAAGAGATGGTTGCTCCATTATCGTGAATGGGTGGATCAATTGTCACATGTCTAGGAAAGAGGAAGGATGCAAACTTCCAATTTTAGATTTTGAAGGGTGCTATACAAGTGGTTGGAGCCTTTAATGTTGTACAAGTGGTGATTGATTTAGCCCCTATATGTAAGTGAGCTAACTTGATGGTGGAGGGCTTTTACAAGCACACTTTTTGAACCCCATGTTGTGTTCATGCATTGAAGGACATTGGGAAGATAAATTGGGTGAAGGTAGTGATGGTAGAAGCTATAGACACACAAATGTTCATTTGCAATCATCACACTTTACTTGCTTTGCCCAAGATTTTTTCGAGGAAGGAATTCCTCAAGCTTGTGGATACTAGATATGCTAGCTATTACATTTTGTTAGAGAAGATGGTTGAGTTGTAGGAGCCTTTACAATTAATGGTGATTAATTCAAAATGTGGTAGATGGCTAGAAGCAAGCACACTAGAAGGAAGGAATGTGAAACAAAAGATCCTTGATGATGAGGTTGGGAAAGAAGAAGAAAGAAGAAGAAGAATTGGTAAATCAATCATCCATCGTTATTCCGTCATGTCATCTCAGGTCATCGTTAAATCGCTTTTCATTACCGGCAGCTAGGCTCTTGGGATGGGTGACCTCGAGGGAAGGCCTAGTGCTCCACCTCTGTGAGCATCACCTAGATGCAATGAGTGCTAAGTGGACCGTTCATTATCATGAGAGATGAGCTCTTGTGAGCCACTACTCATGAAACATGGGTCGATGAGTTTGACTCGAAACTTCTACCCGGTTGAATCACGATGCTGTATCATAATTTGACATCTTTGTGGAAAAATACCTCCCTACTTGTAAGAATTATTTTTTTTTGCTTTTTATAATACTTATTCCTCTTTGTCATTTGAGTAGTAAATTCTTCTTTTTTTTTTGGAATTTTTAATTTTTGTAATGTGTTTTGCTTGCGAGATATGTTTTGCTCCTTCATTGACCTTTTATGAAGAAGTTATAAGATATGATATTGACACAAAGCTCTCTAGCCTTGGAGAGAGAGATTTATATAGAACATTTGATAGCATGCTTAAGGAAGATGAAACCAAACCATTCTTATGAGGGATCCTACTTTGGATTTTATAAGGAGCATATTAGGTCTATTGTGACGTGGTAGTGGAACATTATGAACATCCCACTTCATATGACAGCCTATATTTTAAACCCCAAGTGATGTGTAGCTAGGCTTGGAAGAGTGAGTTCGTCTCACGATGAAGAAGTGAAAGAAGAGCTCATGAAGGTGCTTTGAAAAATATATATTGATGAGAAGTCTTCTATACTTTGCACACAATAGCTAGCCTTTGTCAATTTTTGTGATCTAGCCTTCAACAAACCAGAGGAAAGAATGGATAGAGATACATTAGCTCAAATTGACCCTATTGGATGGTGGATGTGGCATGGCAAGGATGCATCAAAGTCGAGGATACTTGCCACTTGACTCCTTTCACAGGTTGCCACTTTCTTTGTTGCAAAGAGCAATTGGTCCACACATAGTTTCATTCGATTAGTCAAGATGAACAACCTTACCTCTAAACAATTGGAGAAATTGGTGGCCGGACATAGTGCTTAGTAGCTACAGGATTGATAGACCCCTAAGTATTGCCAAACTCTAGCTTCATGTTGGGATGTTGTTCGCAAAGATGCTATATAGGTTGATGAGGAGGAGACACATGAGGGATCGGTTGGGATTGCATTGGATGATGCAGCCCCTCATAGTGGTAGTGACTCGGACTTCGACTTTGAATTCGATGTAGACTCAGCAAAGACAAATGTTGATTAGGGACAAGTACAACAATACAATCTATGTTATTGTTGTTTTGTAGTTGAAACTTGCAGCCTTTGGGCATTTTTTGTAATTTTTATATAATATATATGCACATTGATAGTAAAGTAAAAGCAATTAAATTTCATTAATTTGTTTGTCAATTCTCATGTGAAATCTTAATTCAAATATAATGTTATGTATTAAGGTTCTATTATGTCTATGATGAATGCTTGAATATTTGAATTATTTTTATATTTCAAAACTTTTCTTAGTTTTTTACTAGCCATCCCCCAAAAATGGCAAAAAGTAAAACTTGTACCAGAAACATTCTCCCCATCCCCTGCTGTCTCCATCCTAAAAACTAGGGGGAGCATAGCTTATAAGGTCTTAGGGCCGATTTATAGTTACTTTCCCTTAAAGGTTTTGTCCCCTTTTTGCATGTGGGATACTTTCTTTTTACATAGTATTCAGTTAATTAACAAAAAATTAAAGATCTTATATTTTCACAGCTAAACATAATATCATGTATCTCGATACCATTGTGTAGTTTTTTAATTCAGAGAAAAGTTAAACTGACTGACATAAAAGTTAGAACTCAGTTAGCTAGGAGAAAATTACAGCTGATGATATGAAACTGTGATGCTGATAACTAACAAAAGAGTATAACTGATGGGTATAAATTATAAAAATTCACTATCTAACAGAAAAGCATACTGCACGACATTAAACTTTTGTTCACTGAAAAAAGAATTATATATATATATATATATATATATATATATATATAAACTAATTGAAGTGAATTATTTCTGATAGCGTAATTGTTCTTTCCTGATTTTGGGTTGTTTTCAGGACCTAGACCTCAGTCTCCCAGGAAGCTTGTCTGATATATTTTATTAATTTGGATCCTTGTTACAAAGACAAGTGGATCCAAAAAATTAAATATACATCAAAGAATTTGGTACCAGTCTTAGAAAGGAAAATGTCTAGTTTTAGTTATTGCTGACTCATAAGCATATCTAATTTTGTTCTTTTGGGTTGTGTTTCAGATATTGGTGGCAAAAGTTTGTCCCACAAAACTGCTGGAAATCTCTCGACTTTATTTGATGTTGGGGGAGTGATGGGAGGAGTTTTAGCTGGTCATATTTCGGATAGGCTAGAGGCCCGAGCCATCACAGCTGCCATCTTCCTATATTCTGCAATTCCTGTACTGCTTCTTTATAGAATTTATGGAAACATTTCAATGTATGTCAATATTCCGTTGATGATGGCTGCTGGTTTGTTTGTTAATGGGCCATACTCACTTATTACAACAGCAGTTTCAGCTGATCTGGGTACCCATAACTCATTGAAGGGAAATTCTAGAGCTTTAGCAACTGTGACTGCAATAATTGATGGAACTGGGTCTGTTGGAGCGGCTCTGGGACCACTCTTGACTGGTTACATTTCAGCAAGGGGATGGAATGGCGTTTTTATCATGCTTATGTTTGCAACACTATTTGCTGCACTTCTTTTGACACACCTAGTGGTGGATGAAATCAAAGACAAATTTCAGAAGAGGAGGGTTCTTGCAGTGGAGAGGGTTGGACAAGAAGATATTGCAGGTAATTTTTGGATCTTATGGATTCTTAATGCCTCTTTTTAGTAGATTATTGTTGAGGAACACATTGGTAAATGCTTGAAAGTGTTACTAATTTTGAGATAGAAATGGAAAGATAACTTTCTCATAAAATTCTATCTCGTTGAAATTCCATTGGTAGAGCATTATGACCACAATCATCAAACTTTTCTTAAAATAGGCGATTTTCTTAAGCATGGTTATGTTTATAGGTATCTAAACATTTTAAGGTTTTTTCAATTTTCTAAGCATTGTTGTTTTTTTTTGGGTGGATGCTGTAGATGTGGAAAATATTCCATAATGTAATCTTGGTAGCGAGCATCTGTGAAAGAGTTAGAGAGACAACATGTTACAGACTGAACCTGACATGGTCATGCAGATGGTGAAATGAAACAGCAGTATTGCTTATATTGGTTGCTAACAAGTACTACATTTACTTATTATTACTAGATTTGACAATTACCTAGTCATCAGCCAAGGCAACTAAATACTTGTCTACGACACATGAATAAAGGTTGTCCTTGATGGTGTTACATGATTAAGGATCCTTTTTCTTCTTCCTAAATTCTAGTAATTGAGGTGTATCATCTGTACAGGGGATTGAAGAGGCTCCACGGATTACTAAATTTTTCATCAATGTATATGAATATCCCTAGAAATGAGAGCAGCTGAAATTTTTGTAGCTGTATACTCTATTTCACATGGATGTAATATTTCAGTCGTAGCTTGCGACTGCTTGCTTTAAGAGTACAATATTTTTTATCATTTATAAAAGAAGATCATCAAATATTCTTTCAGTGCATGTATCTCAGGCGTACCTCGTTTGCTCTTTCCCAAAAGCTTCAATCACTCATTTCTGTCTAGTATTTGTTGAGATGCTATCTGTCTCGATGGATTACAAGTTTTTGATTTTTCACATAACAGGTTATATGAAGGATTTAGATTAATTTATCTGTTAGTAAGCTTATCTCAAGTTCTCACTTTCCATCAACAATCACAACATTCATCATACTTATCCCTTTCACCATTTTTACGTGTAGTTCTCAAAATAATTCTCTCCTTTTGTTTCCAAAAGGCGAGGCAATATCTTATCCTGGAATGATGATAAAATCATAAAAGTGAAATACATTTCAGAAAAGTGCCATATGGATTATAACTGCTTATGTGAATTTCTTTTCCCTAAATCTGGTGCCTTATTTCTGCTTACTATTTCCTTTTAGATTAGTGCTTATGTGAATTGTTTTGTCCCATTGATCTGTTGCTAAATTTCATGTTTCAACTTACTGTTTGTACTTAGACCATAAAATCAAGATGGTATGTGGAATTTTTTTATCACTGTGATGACTTCTGTTTCAAATGAACCCTGCTCTATTATTGATTTTGTGCTGGATCTATAATGGCAGCTACTTCTACCCTGTCATTTATAGGGTTGTGGCATTCACGTGTTCTTTATGTTATGTTTCATAATACTTATAAATTTTAGGAATTCTCGTTTTTAAAGCTTGTTAATCCTCTGGCATGTATTAAAAAAATATTGGGTATCCATTGTTGTATTCCTCTCACGGCAGAGTTTTTGATATTTATTGTTTCTATGGCTCTACAAAGTGACTTATATTCAATATACAAAATGCATAGCTATTTTTTGGACATTTTCTTCTTTTGTGGCAATCTATTCTATATTGACCACCTAAAATATCATGAGGTACACAGGAAGTAGTGGTTATTCTTTCCAAATTAATATATTTTTTTCATATTATACCTCTATATTCTGAAGAGTAGCATTATCAAGATCAACATCTATGTTCTTTTAATGGGAAGTCAAAGGAGAGTCTTGTGGCCAGCAAATTGTACCTTTTAATTGCTGATCTCAATTTGTAAGTGGATTTGGCAATTACTTTTTTCTCAACTAGGTGTTTAAGCACGTGTATAACTTCCTATTTGGCTACATACAAATGTCAAGTTGCAAGTCTCAGGTCTTAAATTGTATGTTTAAATTGGCTTCTTTTGCTATAATATGTCAATTATGGGTAGCAAAGTCAAATTGCATTATTATTGGGGTCATCTTTGAGTTAAAGATGCTCTATTTTTTAATTTGGAAGATGTTGTGGTATTTTCAAAATATACATACACTTTCAAAAGTAATTTGAATTGGTGTCTAAAACATTATTGTCTGGAGCCTCAAAAAGGCCTGCAAAATATTATCATTTTCTAACATGGTTACTAGTACCTTGAATGTTTTTAACTTCCATGCATGACATTTATGTAGTGCTTGTGACATATCACCAAGTCACTGGATACATTTTTTGGTTTAGCATTTGACTAGGTGTTGGAACATTCCTATTTTGAGGGTGGTTGATGCTTAACAAATAATAAATAATGCATATGCATATCTAACATTTCATTTTGATATAATGATTATTATCAATGGTTTGTAAATTGTAAAGTGAGCCACTTTAAATCAAGTGGAATAAACATTGATGAGAAATCAATTCCAGGTTTGAGAGTAGGCAAGTAAGGGTCGTTCAAAAACTGAATATGCTCATGTTCTACAAAGGTGTATTTGACTCTTCACTAGTTAATATAACAGACTGGACTTTGGAAAGCCCTTTGTAAAAGATTTGGAGTTGGTTACTTTTCTTAATTTAATATTGATTAAGTTTTTCAATCTAATAAATTTTGTATTGGTCTGTAGAATTTCACATAGGGCCTTTGGGTTTTGGTGAAGAGTATTTACAGAATTTTACAAGGCATGGCCACTCAACAATGGGGAGCTGCATGGGTTTGTGTGAGATATCCAAATTTTCAGAGCCCAAATGTAAATCATGGAAAAATAATGGTGGCCACTAAAATATGGCCAGCTCAGTTTGCTGCTCATCTTGCAGAGTGCTGAGCATTGCTTTATTATCAAGCTACATCTAGATGGGAAAAAATTCCTGATTTTTAATCACTTTATTGTTCTTGCTTTCTTCTTGAGATTGATCAAGCAATTGCTAGAGTATTTTTGTGCTGGTGTGGGCATCGAGGGTAGTGCGATAAGGAGAATAGCTTTGTTACTTTTGGTTTATGCTCATGTTGGTTGGTATCAAGAACAACAATCCTGAGATGGGATGGTAGTGATTTTTTTTTTAAAAAGAAACAAAGATGATATGTGTTTCACTTTTTTTGAAAGGTTGAGACACAACAATGATTACTGGTGTAAGTAGAGCAACCTGCAAAGTTTATTTATTGACTTGCTTAATATTGATTGGTCAAAAAGAGAAGTGTTTGTTCTAACTGATTTTCTCATGATTTAACTTCAGGTATTGGTGCTTGTTTGTGTGTTAGTAAGCAGCTTGGGATTGGGAGTGCAATGCCATGACACAATTTTATATTTGTTAGTAGCCTTGCAGGCATCCAACTGGCACAATTTTTAACCTCTATGTGGTGCTAGTGGAGGGTTGCATTATATACATCAAGTGGCAAGGAAAGGCGTTAGCATCATAGAATCCTTTTGCATGACCTTTGTCTTTTAGGAGGTGTCAAGCAACAATTGCTAACTCAGATTGGGAAAGTTGTTGAATGTTAAGTTTTTTTTGGAGCAGGGCACATTTTATCATGCTCTAGGAACATTCTTGTGCTATGCTACTTGGATTGTATCATGTGTGAGCTAAGAGTATTTTTTTGATATGTGTTGATTGTGGTTTCAACATTAGTTAATACTTTTTCTCATATGTATACACGGTTTGTGTGCCTCGCTTCAATAGGAGTTAGCAAGTGATTGCCTTCAACAGTTTGTATAATCTTGGAGAGAGCAATTTCAAGGGAACATTCACATTCTAATTCCAGATCTTGGTGATAATTCCATTTAGCGAGAAATTTAACAAAGTCCATATAAAAGTGGGCTGATAGAAATAAAACAAAAGAAATACATCTATCTATGTTGACTGCATTAGAATATATGAAAAGGTAGGGGAACCATTGGAACTACTTTAAAGGGTAGATAGCAATAAATCAAAAAGTAAATGGACAAGTGAAATAGTTGTAAAGGGTAGACAGAAATAAATAAAAAGTCGGGGGAAATTTTGGAGGGGAGTGTGTGAGGCGTGCGGAGGGGACTGCAACTAAGTCTGGTTGGGGTTCCATGCAAAGCCGTGGAGGAGGGTCGACCCTCCTCCACCCTGGATTGCATTTTCGTCGGTATGGGCCCATTATTGCTCTTTGTTTTGCCTTCATTTCGCCTTTTCAATTGGTGCTTTGCATGTGTCGCTGGGTTTTGTTCTTGGTTTTCTTTCCACTTGCATGTGTGGATTAAATTGTAGGGATTAAATTAATGATGGAAGGGGATATTGATCCCCCAAATGGCTTATCAAAAATCCCAGAAGAGGTTAATGAGAATAAAGTGCAAACAAAAACTTTTAGAGACATTGTTGCAGAGGAAAGAAACTGCTTACCGCCGGGTGCAAAACTTCTGGTGGAAGGCTTTGAAAATGTCGAAGGGAGAGGCTATGGAGGACAAGGTAAGTGCCCTTTGGCTGCCCCCAAAAAAGCTGTCTTGGTTCCAAATGAGGAATTAGGAAATGCAATCCTAGAAGAAGATAATAGGTTAAAGAAAATTGTTGTTTTCTTTGCCATCGTGGATATCGCTAAGGTCTCGGCTAGAAAGTATTTGGATGAATGGATGCATAAAATTTGGGAAAAAAAGGTTAGGATTTCATTATTCATACTATAGAATGGTGTAGCGAGGGTTATTGTAATATTCTTTAAAAACCAGAAATCTCAAGAGAAAGTAATAAGAAAACAATTTTGGCATGTGGGTAAAGTCGTATTTCGTGCCCTGGCATGGATACCTGAAGCCCTAAATGATGAGGTCTTGGCATTGTCAAGCCCTAGAAGGGTGGTTGTTAAACAGGTTTCGCCTAGGGTTTTGAAGTTCATACCGCTTCTATTGGAACCCTATGGAAATATTATCAAGGTGGAGGATACTAAGACCTCACTCCCCCACTCAAATGCACAGGCTCTGGTATCTCTCTACTCGAGAGTTGATATCCTTGAAATTTTGGAAGATTGAAAGAGGGAACAATCTGTTGTGCCCTAGAAATTCTAGGGGGTCTCAATGCTTGTTACTTTTGTCAAAAACAAGGGCATATAAGTGTTAGTATATTTTACTTTGTTGTCGGCCGTAGTCGGCCTTGGTCGTAGTCGGCCAATTGCTAATAAAGCTATAGATTAGTAAGAATAATACATGTCATGTACTTTGGGTAATCACGTTCGGATTAATGTTAATATTAATGTTGTTACGAAACGTCGTGTCGATTGGTTATCTAACCACCGCTTGAATGCACTATATGCGCTTTGTTGGATAGGGAGTAGAATAGTCACATTATTGATAGTTTTGTAGGTACGATGGTTATATTGTAAGCATTGTGATACTCTCTTGTACATGATATTTCTGAGAATGAATAAAGTTTCTGGTGTTCAAATATGATATCTTTCTGGTTACTGTTTTATTCCATGTTCTGCACATAATTAGTTTGCCAGTAGTACGTAAGGTTTGAATTACATTCTGTAGGCAAACAATAGGAGAAAGTACCTCTAATCAAAGAAGTGTTGGTACTACCGGGGGAGTAGGGTCCGTCTCGACTCCCTTGAGGGAAGTGCTCGAGGATAAGGAAATGGAATGTAGGAGGATGGAAAATGGCATTAATAACTTAGTCCTTGTTTCACAAATACATGGTTCTCTCAAAGAACCGAAAGCATGGAAATTGAGCAGTCGGGATTATCCTCGGATAGTGAAAATGGGCGTCGGGAGCAATCCATGGCAACCGACGGAACAAGTCTAGATGAGAACACAGTAAAAATTGCTAATTAGTTTGAAACCCTAATTTAGGAATTGGAAAACATAACGTCGGGGCACGCCTTGGGCTTAGAAGAAATACATAAAGAAAGCTGTGGTAATTTACCCACCTGTAATAATCAACCCCCTGCAAAGGAGGGGGGGGGAAATAAAATTGATGGTTAAAAGAATGCACAACAATTGGTAATGCGGAAAATTAGACAATACATTAAGCAAAATGAACTTAAAAAAAGCTTAAACAAGAATAAAAGTAGAAAGTGTTAAGGGGGTATGTGAAAATTAAATTCAGAATTGAAGAAACATCCAATACCAAGGGTTGTTGGAAATCAAGAAAAAGAAAATGCGGTGGAAACAAAAACGGGTGGTCCAAAATCACCATCTCAGGTTAAGAAATTGGTTAATGAGTTTGAAGTACAAACTAGGTGCACCGCCATCTAGCAAGTTATCGGTAGGAATGCAAAAAAGAAAACTCCGAAGGAAATTGGGAACTTTTCTAACATTAGTGATGGGGAAAGCCCGTTGGAGGCCTCCCCTACTGGTAATTTGGTGAATGGGGATGTAGGGAATGAAGAATTCAAAACCCAAAAGGACGATTTAGAGCAAATAATAACTGAGGCACTTAAAGCCTAAAATATGGTCAAATGACTCCAATTCTAAACTTGGTGAAGGGGCAATTCTAAATGATTTTGGAACACATACTAGTATGGAACCTTCCAAGGATGTAGGGGAGACAGCTGCTAAGGAAACCATAGAAGAGGAGGAGGTCCTTAAGGAGGTGCCAGGGGAAAAAACCAGGAAATCTAGGAAAAAAGAGATTGGGGCTGTCATACCTATGGGTAGGGGGAGCCTTCGTATTGTTAAGGAAAAAGAAAGAAAACTAGTGGGATCATCCTTGTGCCCACTACTAAAAGAATAGAAATTGAGAGTAGATTGCCTAAGTGTTTTGACACTTTAAGAATGGAAAGGAGACCCCTCCAAAAGTTAATTTTCATGAACATTAATTGCACATTATGGAATGTCAGGGGACTTGAATCCCTTAATAAAAAAACATTTAGTAAGAAGATTCCTTAATTAGAGAAAAGAAAAGGATGTGGTTCTTCTCCATGAGGTAAAAGCAACAGGATTCACTTTGAAGGCCACCCTAAAGTTTGTTTGGGGAGGGGCAACATAGTTTGTCACCAATCATGAGAAAGGAAGGGGGGTTGGGGGCAGGGGCTGCTATTTTGTTGGCCAAGGAATGGGAACAATATGTTATTACTTCTGATGTCTCCCCTTGTAATAGGGCAGTTTGGCTAACTATTAAAAGAAAGGAAGCTAGCTTTGGCATTTGTTTTGTTTATGCCCCAAATGAATATAGGGACAGAATCATGTTGTGGAACTGGCTTCTCAACCTATAGGACATCCCTTGGATCCTTCGGGGTGACTTTAATTTGGTTGAAAGGAGTGAAGATAAATGTGGAGGTGTAAACTTGGAATGGAAAGGCAATGAGAGGTATTTTTGGCAAAGGATGAAGTCTAAGCTAAACCTTTGATCCTGTTGAAGGGAAAAAGAAAGACTGCACCAGTATTTGGTTTATTTGGTGCAATGCAGAAAAGGGGGGGAGGAGTATTACTGTAGGTTGGATAGGTTTTACATGAACAAAGATTTCTTCTCAGTTGAACCAGCAAGAGAAGGTTGCAAAGTAGAAGTGCTTGCTTTTACCCTCTTTGACCACCACCAAATTATGGAAAAATTCTGCCTTAAGGTCGGCATGGCAAAGGGGAAAAGGAATTGTGTGGGTTTTCTTCTCAATACTAAGTTATTAAATGACAGTAATTGCAGGGATGCTATTGTATCCCTAAGGCAGATCAATAAGTGGATGCGTAAAGGGAAACGTGCAATAGATAGATGTGTTGATATTATTGCAACCGGGCTTCATATTTCCTTATTTATTTGTGATTATTTAATGCTTATATACCTAAGATAGCCCAACCTCCTTTAGCATTATTTATTGTAATTAATATTTATTGAAGAGGCACAAAATTCTATAGAGGCCGACCTCACTTGTTAGTGATCTATATTATTTGTAATTACATTTTATGAAGGCTGACCTTGCACTTGAAGAGGTGCGACCTCTCCACCATCATGTATATATACAAGCTCATTTCATTCCATTCATCATCAAGCAAGTTCAAAGTATTTTCTCTTCTCACAAGTGTGAATTACAAAGAGCAGATTGCGAATCCATCAGCTACAAGGTTGTAAGGTTATCAAGAGCAGATTGTGAACTCTTCAAGACCAGATTTGAGTTGCAAGCAAGTGCAGATTGAAGGGAAAACTATTAGTGTGTGCTACAACCATTGTTGGTGTTGTTTATTGGTCTTGTGTGTGCCCTCATTGATAAGATACTTGTTGCCATTGCCCATATATATAAGAGTTATATTTGTTGCTAGGTTTTTCTCCCTCAAGAGGAGGGTTTTCCTAGGGTATATGTTGTGTTATTTTGTTTTATTTTGAATTAATTTTATGTGCATTCAATCTGATCATTAAAACTTACATGGTATCAGAGCAGTTTTGAAGAAGATCTTGATTAGATTCTATATTACAACGATACTCCTTATTCTCTTTCTCATCGTTGATTACTTCTATCTCTTCATCAAGATGGTGAATGGTCTCAAGATCGAGGACAGACTTGAGGGAGCAACAAACTTCACATTTTGGAGATTCAGAATTATGCTCACCTTGGAGGAAAATGAATTGGCAGAGTTCATGGAGAGAAAAGTCCCTGAGTCTACCAATGGGGAAGAGAAAGTTAAATGGAAGAAGAAAGATACTAAGGTGAAGAAGATGTTAGTTGATTTCATGAAGGATCATATTGTTCCTATTGTCTCCAAGTTGAAGATGGAAAGAGAGATGTTTAAAACCTTGGAGGAGATGTACGAAATCAACAATACAAGCCATATACTTGCACTGAAGCAACAACTCCATCATGTGAAGATGGCGGAAGGAGAATCTATCATTGCTTACTTCATGAAGATTTTTGAATTGAGAGATCAACTCTCTACCATTGGTCATTTTGTTGATGACAAGGATTTGACCATGCTTGCCCTCAATGGTCTTCCTTCATCTTGGGATTCTTTCATTCAAGGAGTCAGCACAAGATCTAAACTTCCCAAGTTTGATCATTTGAGGGTGGATTGCATTCAAGAAGAGTCTAGGTTGGTTGCAAGAGGTATTGATTGAAGCACTACAAATGAAGACATTCATGTTATTTCCACTCAATCCTCGAAGAAGAAAGGGAAAGATGGAAAGAAAGGATATTTCCATAGGAATAGAGATAAAGGAGCTGATGGTGTTTCCACATTCAAGAAGAAGTGGGACCTCTCTAAAGTCCAATGTTTTCGTTGTGACAAGTTTGGCCACTATGCAAAGGATTTCCCAACTAGGCCTAATCAACATGCTTCATTTGCGGATGTGGATGAGATATCCCCTTAGAAGGATTCTAGGGAATTTCTATTCTAAGTCATGGGCCTGTGTTCAAGCCATAAAGGTTGTGTGTTGATCTGTGCGCTTGAGCAACGTGTCTTATTGTGTCCAGTATTTGCATCCATCAAGAGATAAGTATTCTTTGTTTGCTGAGTTATTTCATTTATTTGGATCTTGTGTGATTAGTATAGAGAGATTGTAATTTCTCTTGAATTGTGCTCTCTAGCATAAAGATCCTTTGAAGATTTCAAATTATTCATTGCGAGTTGTTTCATATGTAGATCTTTGAGTGTGACTTTGAGATGAAAAAGAGAATTGCATTTTCATTGTGATAGGTTGATCACATCGATATCATTCTCTAATGCATGAACTGTGTTAGAGCCTTGACTCTTGGAGAGAGTTGGTTCTACTTGCTAACTGCATAATGCATTCAAGAAATTTGCAGTTGTTCAGATTGTCTTTTGTTGTGCTGAGTTTAGCACTCTCGAGAGGAGTAAAAGTTGGAAGAAAGAGTTATATCAAAATTCAATAAAGATAAGCTTTTTTATTCCTTCATTATGATTCTTTGATATATTTCTTTTATAGGTTGATTTACTTATTCATGTTTCAATATTGTTCATAAATTCTTATGTATTCATGCTATAACTTGAGATAGTAAACTTTGTATGATTCTAGCCTTGATATTTCTTTGGATAGTTATAAACAGTTAGTAATCTCTCTCTAAAATGCTTCCAGGACAGATCTAAGAGCAGAAGGTGTTGAGAGATTGCTTAGTGATGAAAAGCTTGAGGCATCTCATGAGGAAGTCATGCCGACCAAAGAAATGATCAAGAATGAAGTCACATCTTGCAGCCATGGGACTGAATTGGTGGCTAGAGGGAGTTCACTTCCAGAAGTCTTCCTTGCAATCTCTGAAGTAGGGGTCAAGAGGGAGTTTTGTAACTCACTGAGAAGAAGTGAAGATTACTGTATTGCAAAGCTAGGTGCTAAATCCTTAGAAGATCCCTTCAGCTGCAGAGATCAGAATTGCTCAAGACTGTCATCTGGATTTGTCATTGGTAGCTCCGCAAACCTATTCAGAATAGTGATATCTGGGATGAGATCGAGGAGGACTATCCTGAACTCTCGTGCGGAGGGTGTCGTTGGAAAACATTTATCTAAGTCAAAGTGTTGCAGACAATCTTGGACGAAGATGTCAGAAGGTTGATGCAAGTGCTTGAAGATTCAGAGGGAGCTTGCTGAGCCTGAAGAAGATGGTAATCTTGTTGCAACAAAGCATATCTTGAGATACTTGCGTGGCATAGTTAGATATGGATTGAGATATTCTTCAGGTTGGATATGCTATGATATCCTTGTGCAGCAGGAAGCAATCATCTGTAGCATTGAGTACAGCTGAGGCAGAGTATATTGCAGCTTGTATGGCAGCTCGAGAAGCAGTGTGGCTTCGTAAGCTTAGGTTGCAGGATTATTTGGGCAATCAATGGAGCCTACTATCATTCATTGTGATAATCATAGTTGCATGAAGCTATTTGTCAATCTTGTGTTCCATGACAGAACCAAGCATGTTGAGATCAAATTACTATTAGGGTGTAATTTTCTGAGGAAGGATATCTGATTGATTATATCAACTTGATGAAACAAGCAGTGACATTCTCCCACCAAAGCCTCTCTCGGAAGTCAAGTTTGTATACTTCGAGATAAGCTTGGTATAGTGGAGAATCAACATAAGCCCGAGAAGAGTCTTAGCATCCCGGTGGAGCCTGATGTAGTTCTTCTCTGCTGAGAGAAGTTCGAGTGAAATCCACTTGATTAATGAGTTCTTCTCTGAGAAGTTAGAATTGAAATCCCTTGATTAAAGGTTCTTCTCTGTGAGAGAAGTTAAATTGAAATCCTTGTTAGTACATTTTTCTCACGAGGCGGAGAAATTTAGAGTCTAAGCGCTGTTAATGTATTTCTCTTTGAAGATTTGAGAGTGCAAGCCCTTGTTAATGCATTTCTCTTTGAGATTTGAGGTGCAGCCTTTGTTTCCACCCTCTGTATGAGAGTCATGGTGGATGTCATGTGTGAAACTCCATGACTAGCATCTGTACTTGTGTGTTTCACCCTGCAGGAAACCATGGTGAAAGTCATGTTGGGGAGTGACAACATCTGCGCAAGTGATGAACACTTGTACACACATATATCATGGTTGTAGCCATTATAGTTGATATAGATGATGAGGTGATATCTGATATCACGATGAGGTGATATAGTTTCTTTTCCACATATGGTTGTAGCCATTGTGGTTGGCATCACAATGAGGTGATGTGTCTTGTGCAGCAGGAAGTATTCCTCCCTAGCTGAGAGGGAGTGTTGATGTTATTGCAGCTTCAGGCTTCATACTTCCTTATTTATTTGTGATTATTTAATGGCAACATATCTCTAAGATGGCCAACCTCCTTTGTAATTATTTATTGTAATTAATATTTATTGAAGAGGCACGAATTTCTATAGAGGCCGACCTCTCTTGATAGTGATCTATATTATTTGTAATTACATTTTATGAAGGCCGACCTTGCACTTGAAGAGGTGCGACCTCTCCACCATCATGTATATATACAAGCTCATTTCATTCCATTCATAATCAAGCAAGTTCGAAGTCTTTTCTCTTCTCTCAAGTGCGAATTACCAAGAGCAGATTGCGAATCCATCAGCTGCAAGGTTGTAAGGTTATCAAGAGCAGATTGTGAACTCTTCAAGAGCAGATTTGAGTTGCAAGCAAGTGCAGATTGAAGGGCAGACTATTAGTGTGTGCTACAGCCATTGCTGGTGCTGTTTATTGGCCTTGTGTGTGGCCTCATTGTAAAGATACTTGTTGCCATTGCTCATATATATAAGAGTTATATTTGTTGCTGGGTTTTTCTCCCTCAAGAGGAGGGTTTTCCCAGGGTATCTGCTGTGTTATTGTGTCTGATTTTGAATTAATTTTTCTGTGCATTAAATCTGATCATAAAACTAACAAGATGGAACTTGAATGTGGAAGGGTGGAAGATCCTTTTCCAAACAATTGGAAAAGGAGAGCCATGGATAGGAGGAGAGAGGAGGGCCTTCTACAAGAAAGATTGTTTGAAGCTAAATCCAATCTCCAAAATGAGCCTGAGAATGAGGCATTACTCAACAATTTAGCCCTAGCCAAGAATTCCCTAAGAAAGATCCAAACAAACAAGATTCAGGGGTTTAGAATAAGGGGCCAAGCTGAACTAGTTAAATAATGGTGATAAAAGCACCAAATTTTTCTTCAGGTGCATTAGGGATAAGCAGATAAAAGAGAAAATTGATCAAATTTGGGCAGAGGGTGCCCCTCTAACCAACCAAGAAGAAATAAGGGAGCAGTTCTACCAGTTCTATAAGGGCCTTTTCACCTCAGAAGGGGATAATGATGAATGCACAAAGGCAAAGGAATATAACAAACATCTCATCCCAAAGAAAATTACTGAATAGGAAGCAATTGAACTTGGTAAAGGAATCTCAAAAGAGGAAATTAGGAAGGCTATCTCCTCTCTAAAGGACAAGTCCCCGGGTGTTGATGGTCTTCCTACATAATTTTATAAAACATTCATAGACTAGGTCTGCAATGATCTATACCTAGTCTACAATGAGGCACTAGAGAAAGGTTCCTTGGGCAAGAATATAAACAAAGGGATTAACAAACTACTCTTGAAAGATGGGGACAAACATTGGTAAAAAATTGGAGGCCAACTACCCTCTTAAATGTGTCTTACAAGATCTTGGCCAAGATCCTAGCATGTAGGTTGGTAGACATCCGCCATGATTCATCAACACACAAACAGGCTTCATCAAAGGGAGGTACATACTGGAGAATCTCATCAACAATTAAGGAGTAGCAATGCTCCTCCTAGACTGTGAAAAGGCATATGACAGGGTAGAGTGGTCATTTGTATTGCTAACTCTTGAAGCATTTGGTTTCCCTAGAGCCTTTTGCAGTATGGTAAGTACGCTATTTAAAGATGTAGTGGCACAAGTGGATGTGAATGGGACCCTTACTGAGGAATTTGGCTTGGAAAGGTCAATCAGGCAGGGATGCCCCCTTGCCCCAACATTATTTGTTATTGCATCTGATGCATTACATTACATACTAAGAGATTATATCTCTTCTCCAAATGTAAGAGGCATCACCTTACCAGACAAAAATGACCTTATCAACATACAGTTTGCAGATGACACTGCAATTTTTGTCCAATTGGAGGAGGATAACATGAACAATCTAATGGTCAAGCTTAACACATTTTGCAAAGCATCAAGGGCAAAAATTTCCCTTGCTAAGTCTTGCATGTTGGGATGGGATGAAAATCCTCCTAATTGGCTGACAAGGTTCAACCTACAATGGGGAGTGGGAGTGGGAGGTGGAGGGCAGGGGCATGTAAACTGGTAAGGTATCTTGGCATACCATTTGCTGTTGAACCTAACGTGAAAGAAATGTGGCTTTGGATCAAGGAAAAAGTAGAGAGGAAGATTGATAAGTGGAACAATAAATATTTGTCCCTAGCAGGGAGAATGCAAGTTTGTCAAAAAATATTGTCAACCTACAACATCTATTTTGCATCAGTATGGTTCTTTAATTGCTATCAAATCAATGAAATCCAAAAAGGATCAGGAAGTTCCTCTAGTCTGATGGAAAATGAAATAGGAAAAAACATGTTAAGTGGGAATGGTGTTCCATTGACAAAGCAAAAGGCAGGCTTGGCTTAAAGGATCTGAAACTACAAGGTATTTCTTTGGCATCCAAGTGGGTAATCAGAGCATGTAATGTCCCCTTTTTAGCTAGCTTCAGTGTTTGACGGATTAGCCTATCATTTGGTCCTCATAGGCTAATGTTGGTGTTTAGAGGGCCTTGTGTGGGAGTTATCTGGTTCTTTAGATGACAGTTTATGGTGTTTTATTCTCTAGTTCTTGGGCTTATTTAGAGACAACCTTATTTAGGTGTTTCGGGCTCTGTCTGTACTCACTATTTTTAGTAAGTCTTTTGGATGCTTGAGTCCAACCTTACTATTTATAGTAAGCCATCTAGTTGAGCAGCAGGTTCAGTGGGTAACCTCATGGTGTTGGCAGAATCAGTCGACAATGAATATTTATGGAGTTATGATTAATTGATTATTATTAAAGTGTTAACTTTAATAATAATTAAATATAAAGTGCATTAATGAATTGGCCTTTATAATATATGGTTTTTTATAATCATGTGGTCAATATTTAAAAAGCATTTATGAGGGGCACCACACTTAAGAGGTTTATTATATTATTTGATTGGAGACATCAAAAGCAAATATATTTTAATATATTAAATGATTAAAATAATAAAAAGCCTAAGGGGGTCATGGCTTTTTTCCTTTTGGAGAGGATATAAAAGCTTTTGGAAAGCATTCTTATTCATTCATTTGACACTTTGCAAATTCAAGAGCTGTTGGTTGTGAGAAGAAACAAGGGTTTTTGCTGCTAATTCAATATTGGAGAACGTGATTTCTCTCAGATTTAAGCATTCCACATCTGTGAAATACCACCCAAGGTTTGCTCTTTAGGTGGCTACACATAAGAGTCATGATTATGCTTATAGGAGTTGATTTATAGGGGTTTATTTAGAAGATTGTGTGCAGATCAGAATTTCATTCAAGGTTATTATTGTTGATTGACATTTTATTGCTAATTGCACCCTTCATTGTTAGCACGTGATTTTCATTAGGCAGGCCGTACCACCTTTAATTGTTGACCGTACTCTTCATAACGGCCACATGGGTCTTCTAGAAGGAGAAACGTCTAAGTTTCAATCTGCAAACTTTTATCATTTAGGGTGTCTTGAGCAATCAGATCATTGGCTGCAATTTCTAGGCATGGCTTTCAGCAAGATAAGACAGGCGTTCAATTTGGTGGTCATTATAGTTGCTGGTCAAGGTGTTTTCAGACTTGCATATTGTGCTGCTGGTTCACGGGTATGAATTGCAATGTATTTACCAAGCAATGAATAAAAATCTGAATTGATAGTATAAGTTATTTGCTTGAGTATCTCTTAATTCTGCAATTTGTTTATATATTTTATGCTGCATTTCTTGGCAAACTCTTCATCAAAAACTCAAAACAAAACAAAAACTATGAAACCCCAAGCAAACACATAGGCAGTTTTCAGTTAGCAAATATCCATTTGGAGGGGGGATATTTCAGTCGTATTAGAGCACAGTCTTCCTGCCATTTGTGTTGGTAATAATATTTTACGAGTAAAAAGAACATTCAGTAGACCAGAGGAGTAGCTAGGTGGGAACCACCTCCAGTAGCGGAAGGTGAAATAGTTTCAGCTATTTTGGGTATTCACAATATTGATAGTGATAGTGACAGTGAGAGTAATACAGGTGCCATGGCTGAAAGGGAAAAAAGATGTGCAAACTTAGTCTTGACTCTAGAGTGAAGAGGCAATTTGAGAATATGATGGATATGATGTCTCAACTTTTGGGCACAATGAGGTAGTTTACCCCACCACAACACAAGGGTAATCCTGGTGAGACTAGTGGTACTCAGGGATATGGTCAGCCTAATGTGGTAGTTCAATGGTCTACATCTTCTACTGGTTCATTCCTTAGACCCAACCAACCGACCTTCACTCCTAGGGAGGCGCCATAGGCTCCATAGGTTCAGGTATAGGAACCACAGGGACTCACAGTTGGGGATACTACTCGCCACTATGCTAAGTACATGACGTTACCGCCTGAGATCAAGGAATTGTTGACTCTAAATCAATTCTTGGATCAAAAGAGGCCTAAAGGTGGTGGTGCAATTAGGACTGAGCACAGGGCACACATGATTTGCAGAAGGCTGTGAGCAAGGTCACCTTGCCACACTTTGACATCGGTGATGCACTGCAAGATCGTGGGTCCAGAAATTGGACAACTATTTGTCTTTGAGACCAATGCCAGAGGAGGATGCGATTAAGTTCGCTACATTACAGCTGGATGGTCTAGTGCATGAGTGGTGGTATCATGGCATGGTGACACTCCAGCATAATCTTATTACCACCTATGATGAGTTTACAAATAGATTCATTGAGCATTTTGATCGTAAAGATCCAGAGTTATATTTCAGGGAGCTAGCTTAGCTCAAACAGGTTGGCACTTTGGAGACTTACATTGGGGAGTTCCAAAGATTGTCGATAATGGTTCCTAGCATTACAGAGAGGTTGGTGATTTTATTTTGTGAGGGACTATTAGAGTCTTTGCGTGGATGGCTCAAGGCATTTGACCCACTCACTCTGTAGGATGCAATGAAAAAAGCACGAAGCATGGAGCTCGTTGCCCTGAAAAAGTAGTTTCTGCCTAAAACCTTGACTCCTCCAAAGGATGAGAGCCATCATCAAGTTGCAGATCAAAAAAAGAAATCAGCAGTTAAGCTTGATGATGAGACCCTTAATGACTTAAGAAAAAAGAAATTATGTTACTGGTGCAAAGGGCCTTATAGTAGGGATCATAATTGTCCTATTAAGGGCAAGGAAAATCAAATGGAGTGGTATTATGTTGATGATTCAAATTTTGAAAATTCAGAACAACGAGCTGATCCAGAGGATAGTGAGATAGGAAGAGTATTCACAGGGTCAGGAAAAGATGCAAAACTATCTCCTATGGCATTATACTCTAGCATCCAAAGGCAGGGATCTTTTAGAATCAGAGGAGTCCTAAATGGGAAACATTGTATCACCTTGATCGACATTGGAGCCACACATAAGTTCATTGATGAGGGATTGGTAGCCAAGTGTGGACTATAGGCAAAGGACTTCGAGGGGTTCAAGGTAAGGGTAGTTGATGGTTTCACTCTTACCTATACGAGGAGGATCCTTAATCTCACTTTGATGTTGAATGATTATGAATTTCAAGATGATTTTTATGTCGTCAGCATGGGTGAGATGGACATTGTGTTGGGCATGAAGTGGCTTCATGCCATTGAAGAATTTTCCCTCAATTTGCAGACAATGGAAATGAAGTTTGAGGTGAATGGTAGGAAGTATGTATTGAGGGGAATAACTCAGGGGAGTTTACGTGCCATCTCCCTCAGTGAGAAGAAGAGTAGAAGGAAGGGAAGAGGAGTTGAACAGGTGGTGGTGGGCATGACAATTCTAAGAGTATGATTCCATTCATTGCTCCAAAATCTTAGAGGAAGGTATTTTAGATCAGCAAGGGGTTAATGTACAGTTTGTTAACAATCCTTTATTTGAGAGTGATGCTGGTTTGACTTATGACAATCCACTCTTTGAGCTGGATGA